>JAVIAB010000106.1:9846256-10148756 GCA_032433765.1 Megaustenia siamemsis | reverse complement strand
CCTTCGGAAGCCATCAAAGCAGATATTAACACCTCTACCAAGATGTTACATAATCTATTAGATAAAATTTGGGAGAGGGAAGAAATACCTAAAGACTGGAGAAAAGGTTATATGATCAAACTACCAAAGAAAGGAAGTTTACAGGAGTGCACAAATTATAGGGGAATTATGCTACTATCAGTGCCAGGAAAAATATTAGGCAGAATCATTCTGGAGAGACTAAAAGAGGCTATAGAGAAACATTTGAGAGATGAACAAGCAGGTTTTAGGAGGAACAGATCATGTGCTGATCAAATAACTTCTCTTCGTATAATAGTTGAACAAAGTTTAGAACTAAAATCCCCACTTTATATTGGATTCATAGATTACGAAAAGGCATTTGATAGTTTAGACAGAAGAATGCTTTGGAAGTTGATGAGTCATTACGGAATCCCCATAAAGTTTATTAACCTCATAAAAACAATGTATGATGGAATAAAATGTAGTGTGGTGCATGAAGGACAGCTTACAGAAGCATTTGAAATAAGAACAGGAGTAAGTCAGGGATGCCTTCTGTCTCCATTTCTCTTTCTACTGGCCATAGATTGGATTATGAAAATAACTCAAAACAACAGAAATGGAATTCAGTGGTCACTGACTAAACAACTTGATGATTTAGACTTTGCTGATGACATAGCTCTCCTATCACACAGCCATCAACAGATGCAGGATAAAAATGAGCATACTTGATGAGAGATCACAACAGCTAGGACTGAAGATTAATAGAGATAATATCAGCATTATGAGAATTAATACAGTTGGCAATAACCAAATAAAACTAGGAGAAATAACTCTATTAGATGTACAATCTTACATATATCTGGGCAGTAATATAGATAAAGAGGGAGGAACAGAAAATGATACCAAAATAAGGATATCAAAAGCAAGAGGAGCTTTCATTGCACTGGGAAACATATGGAAATCCAAAGAAATTAGGTTTAATACAAAAATAAAAATTTTCAACTCAAATGTTAAGTCGGTCCTATTATATGGCTGTGAAACATGGAGAATAACAGAATTGACAATCACGAAGATACAGACTTTCATTAATGGATGTTTACGCAGGATAAAAGGATGGAAATGGCAGGACAAAATCACTAACATAGAATTATGGAAATGTACCAGTCAAACACCAGTGGATAAAGAGATACAGTGAAGACGATGGCGCTGGATAGGACACACACTACGGAAGCCAACTCAGAGTATTACACAACAGGCCCTTTTTTGGAATCCCCGGGGGAAAAGACAAAGAGGAAGACCAAAGAATTCTTGGAGAAGACAGATAAAAGCAGAGATGAAGATGATGGGGAAGACATGGAATGATCTTAAAAGAATGACAAAAAACAGAACGACTTGGAAAGTGTTTGTTGAAGACCTATGCTCCACTGGGAGCTAAAAAGGTAGAAGAAAGAAGAAGACTGTTTTATCTACCAATTGTTCGTCTCTACTGTTTAATCTATCAATTACTTATTTCCTGTTTGTTTTCCTCTCTCATTTATCCTGCTCTATTTGATAATTGTATTTTATGATTGTATTTGATGATTGTATTTGATTATTGTATTTGATGATTGTATTTGATGATTGTATTTGATAATTGTATTTGATGATTTTATTTGATTATTGTATTTGATAATTGTATTTGATGATTGTATTTGATGATTGTATTCGATGATTGTATTTGATGATTGTATTTGATGATTGTATTTGATTATTGTATTTGATGATTGTATTTGATAATTGTATTTGATTATTGTATTTGATGATTGTATTCGATGATTGTATTTGATGATTGTATTTGATGATTGTATTCGATGATTGTATTTGATGATTGTATTTGATGATTGTATTTGATGATTGTATTTGATGATTGTATTCGATGATTGTATTTGATGATTGTATTTGATGATTGTATTTGATGATTGTATTTGATGATTAACTCTTTGCATTGTTTCTATCCCTCAGATTCGACCACCTTTACTGTAGACCTTCTGCTGCCAACCTTCAACCGACTCTGGCCTTGACCTTAGTTCTTTTAAATTGGATGTCCTGGTTTCTATGACAGGCAGTGGCGATAACATGGTCACATACACAAGCAGGCACATACACGCACACATAAGTGAACAATGCACGCAAACATACATTGATCTACCTAAACACACACACAAACACACACAAGCACAAACACTCACACACAAGCACAAACACTCACACACAAACAAAAAACGGCTTTGAATCATAAACTGGTTTGTATAATCAAATTCAATGTTAGGCAATTATTAAGGTAAAGTGAAGACTTTCAGAGCTAGCACAGACAAAATTTACCAACATCAGCACAGACAACATTTACCAACATCAGCACAGACAACATTTACCAACATCAGCACAGACAACATTTACCAACATCAGCACAGACATGTATCAACATCTGTACATATAACATTTATCAACACCTGTACAGACAACATTTATCAACACCTGTACAGACAACATTCCAACAAATTGGAAGGGGAATAGAGGGGGTAGCAAAGTGGAGGGGATATAGCGTGAATGAAAGTGGAGGAAATAGAGTGTGAATGAAAGTGGAAGAAATAGAGTGTGAATGAAAGTGGAAGAAATAGAGTGTGAATGAAAGTGGAAGAAATAGAGTGTGAATGAAAGTGGAGGAAATAGAGTGTGAATGAAAGTGGAAGAAATAGAGTGTGAATGAAAGTGGAGGAAATAGAGTGTGAATGGAAGTGGAGGAAATAGAGTGTGAATGAAAGTGGTGGAAATAGAGTATGAATGGAAGTGGAGGAAATAGAGTGTGAATGAAAGTGGAAGAAATAGAGTGTGAATGAAAGTGGAGGAAATAGAGTGTGAATGGAAGTGGAGGAAATAGAGTGTGAATGGAAGTGGTGGAAATAGAGTGTGAATGGAAGTGGTGGAAATAGAGTGTGAATGGAAGTGGTGGAAATAGAGTGTGAGTGGAAGTGGAGGGGATAGAGTGTGAATGGAAGTGGTGGAAATATAGTGTGAATGAAAGTGGAGTGGATGGAGTTTCAAGCAAAGTGGAGGAAATAGAGTGTGAATGATAGTGGATAGAGCGTCAAGGAATGTGGAAGGGATAGAGCGTCAAAGAAAGTGGAAGGGATAGAGAGTCAAGGAATGTGGTAGAGCTAGAGCGTCAAGTATAAAGTACTTTCCTCTGAAAGAGAGATGTAGTGGGCACTGTGACACGGAGAAATAACTCGGCAGTGGTAGAGTTGGAGCGACAGGAGCAGTGGAGATGTGAGACAGACGAACGTTTAATTGCTGTGTTTGTTGACAGGGAAGCGGGTAGTGAGGCAGCGCCACAAAAGAACGGCGGCGGAGAGAAGCGTGAAAAGCCTGACAATAAACAAGAGATTGCTGGGATTAGACCTGCCAAAGATGGACGCTCACATTGGACGGACGAACAGAGAACACAGTTATAGAAATTTGTGTGAGAGATTATGAGATGGATAAATAATACAGATTTGACGTAATCAGATGGTAGTTAGTTGACGGAGAGGATTAGTGGGAGTGGCATACATGAGGTCAAGGACATAGTAGCAAGTGTCACGCCAACGTGTCATGACATGTTGTGATGTGATGTGATGGCATATTGTGATGGCATGTTGTGGTGGCATGTTGTGATGACTTGTTGTGATGGCATGTTGTGGTGGCATGTTGTGATGACTTGTTGTGATGGCATGTTGTGTTGGGATGTTGTGATGGCATGTTGTGATGGCTTGTTGTGATGGCATGTTGTGGTGGCATGTTGTGGTGGCATGTTGTGGTGGCATGTTGTGGTGGCATGTTGTGGTGGCATGTTGTGGTGGCATGTTGTGATGGCATGTTGTGGTGGCATGTTGTGATGGCATGTTGAGATGGCATGTTGTGGTGGCATGTTGTGATGACTTGTTGTGATGGCATGTTGTGTTGGGATGTTGTGATGGCATGTTGTGATGGCTTGTTGTGATGGCATGTTGTGGTGGCATGTTGTGGTGGCATGTTGTGGTGGCATGTTGTGGTGGCATGTTGTGGTGGCATGTTGTGGTGGCATGTTGTGATGGCATGTTGTGGTGGCATGTTGTGATGGCATGTTGAGATGGCATGTTGTGGTGGCATGTTGTGATGACTTGTTGTGATGGCATGTTGTGTTGGGATGTTGTGATGGCATGTTGTGATGGCTTGTTGTGATGGCATGTTGTGGTGGCATGTTGTGGTGGCATGTTGTGGTGGCATGTTGTGGTGGCATGTTGTGATGACATGTTATGGTGGCATGTTGTGATGGCATGTTGAGATGGCATGTTGTGGTGGCATGTTGTGGTGACATGTTGTGGTGGCATGTTGTGATGGCATGTTGTGATGGCATGTTGTGATGGCATGTTGTGATGGCATGTTGTGATGGCATGTTGTGATGGCATGTTGTGATGCGATGTTATGAAGACGTGGTTTCCAACAAGATGTGAACATTGTCGTAAAAGATGCAGTCGCTACAGTTGTTAGTGTCCGACACTATGTCAGTGTTTGTCCATAAACCAATGTCCGACACTATGTCAGTGTTTGTCCATAAACCAATGTCCGACACTATGTCAGTGTTTGTCCATAAACCAATGTCCGACACTATGTCAGTGTTTGTCCATAAACCAATGTCCGACACTATGTCAGTGTTTGTCCATAAACCAATGTCCGACACTATGTCAGTGTTTGTCCATAAACCAATGTCCGACACTATGTCAGTGTTTGTCCATAAACCAATGTCCGACACTATGTCAGTGATTGTCCATAAACCAATGTCCGACACTATGTCAGTGTTTGTCCATAAACCAATGTCCGACACTATGTCAGTGTTTGTCCATAAACCAATGTCCGACACTATATCAGTGTTTGTCCATAAACCAATGTCCGACACTATGTCAGTGTTTGTCCATAAACCAATGTCCGACACTATGTCAGTGTTTGTCCATAAACCAATGTCCGACACTATGTCAGTGTTTGTCCATAAACCAATGTCCGACACTATATCAGTGTTTGTCCATAAACCAATGTCCGACACTATGTCAGTGTTTGTCCATAAACCAATGTCCGACACTATGTCAGTGTTTGTCCATAAACCAATTTCCGACCATATATCAGTGTTTGTCCATAAACCAATGTCCGACACTATATCAGTGTTTGTCCATAAACCAATGTCCGACACTATGTCAGCGTTTGTCCATAAACCAATGTCCGACACTATGTCAGTGTTTGACCATAAACCAATGTCCGACACTATGTCAGTGTTTGACCATAAACTTGAACCAATGTCCGACACTATGTCAGTGTTTGACCATAAACTTGAACCAATGTCCGACACTATGTCAGTGTTTGACCATAAACTTGAACCAATGTCCGACACTATGTCAGTGTTTGACCATAAACTTGAACCAATGTCCGACACTATGTCAGTGTTTGACCATAAACTTGAACCAATGTCCGACACTATGTCAGTGTTTGTCCATAAACCAATGTCCGACACTATGTCAGTGTTTGTCCATAAACCAATGTCCGACACTATGTCAGTGTTTGTCCATAAACCAATGTCCGACACTATATCAGTGTTTGTCCATAAACCAATGTCCGACACTATGTCAGTGTTTGTCCATAAACCAATGTCCGACACTATGTCAGTGTTTGTCCATAAACCAATGTCCGACACTATGTCAGTGTTTGTCCATAAACCAATGTCCGACACTATATCAGTGTTTGTCCATAAACCAATGTCCGACACTATGTCAGTGTTTGTCCATAAACCAATTTCCGACCATATATCAGTGTTTGTCCATAAACCAATGTCCGACACTATATCAGTGTTTGTCCATAAACCAATGTCCGACACTATGTCAGCGTTTGTCCATAAACCAATGTCCGACACTATGTCAGTGTTTGACCATAAACCAATGTCCGACACTATGTCAGTGTTTGACCATAAACTTGAACCAATGTCCGACACTATGTCAGTGTTTGACCATAAACTTGAACCAATGTCCGACACTATGTCAGTGTTTGACCATAAACTTGAACCAATGTCCGACACTATGTCAGTGTTTGACCATAAACTTGAACCAATGTCTGACACTATGTCAGTGTTTGACCATAAACTTGAACCAATGTCCGACACTATGTCAGTGTTTGACCATATCTTAAACCAATGTCCGACACTATGTCAGTGTTTGACCATATCTTAAACCAATGTCCGACACTATGTCAGTGTTTGACCATATCTTAAACCAATGTCCGACACTATGTCAGTGTTTGACCATATCTTAAACCAATGTCCGACACTATGTCAGTGTTTGTCCATAAACCAATGTCCGACACTATGTCAGTGTTTGACCATAAACCAATGTCCGACACTATGTCAGTGTTTGACCATATCTTAAACCAATGTCCGACACTATGTCAGTGTTTGTCCATAAACCAATGTCCGACACTATGTCAGTGTTTGACCATATCTTAAACCAATGTCCGACACTATGTCAGTGTTTGACCATAAACTTAAACCAATGTCCGACACTATGTCAGTGTTTGACTATAAACTTAAACCAATGTCCGACACTATGTCAGTGTTTGACCATATCTTAAACCAATGTCCGACACTATGTCAGTGTTTGACCATAAACTTAAACCAATGTCCGACACTATGTCAGTGTTTGACTATAAACTTAAACCAATGTCCGACACTATGTCAGTGTTTGACCATATCTTAAACCAATGTCCGACACTATGTCAGTGTTTGACCATAAACTTAAACCAATGTCCGACACTATGTCAGTGTTTGACTATAAACTTAAACCAATGTCCGACACTATGTCAGTGTTTGACCATATCTTAAACCAATGTCCGACACTATGTCAGTGTTTGTCCATAAACCAATGTCCGACACTATGTCAGTGTTTGACCATATCTTAAACCAATGTCCGACACTAGGTCAGTGTTTGACCATATCTTAAACCAATGTCCGACACTATGTCAGTGTTTGTCCATAAACCAATGTCCGACACTATGTCAGTGTTTGACCATATCTTAAACCAATGTCCGACACTATGTCAGTGTTTGTCCATAAACCAATGTCCGACACTATGTCAGTGTTTGACCATAAACTTAAACCAATGTCCGACACTATGTCAGTGTTTGACTATAAACCAATGTCCGACACTATGTCAGTGTTTGACCATATCTTAAACCAATGTCCGACACTATGTCAGTGTTTGACCATAAACTTAAACCAATGTCCGACACTATGTCAGTGTTTGACCATATCTTAAACCAATGTCCGACACTATGTCAGTGTTTGACCATAAACTTAAACCAATGTCCGACACTATGTCAGTGTTTGACCATAAACTTAAACCAATGTCCGACACTATGTCAGTGTTTGACTATAAACTTAAACCAATGTCCGACACTATGTCAGTGTTTGACCATAAACTTAAACCAATGTCCGACACTATGTCAGTGTTTGACCATAAACTTGAACCAATGTCCAACACTATGTCAGTGTTTGACCATAAACTTAAACCAATGTCCGACACTATGTCAGTGTTTGACTATAAACTTAAACCAATGTCCGACCCTATGTCAGTGTTTGACTATAAACTTAAACCAATGTCCGACCCTATGTCAGTGTTTGACCATAAACCAATGTCCAACCATAAGCCAGTGTTCGACTATGACGTTTTGTTCAGTGTTGTCTTTTACAACTATCATGTATCATTCGGTGTTATCTTTTACAACTATTATGTATTATATAGTTTTGTCTTTTACCACTATCATGTATCATTCCTAGTTGTCTTTTACCACTATCATGTATCATTCGGTGTTGTCTTTTACCACTACCATGTATCATTCCTAGTTGTCTTTTACCACTATCATGTATCATTCGGTGTTGTATGTTACAACTATCTGTGTCATATAGTTTTGTATTTTAGAACTTTCATGTATCATATAGTTTGGCTTTTACCACTATCATGTATCATTCGGTGTTGTTTTTTACAACTATCATATATCAGTCAGTGTTGTATTCTACAACTATCATATATCATTCAGTGTTGTATTCTACAACTATCATGTATCATTCAGTGTTGTATTCTACAAGAAATGACGAATCAATGTTGTTTCACAGAAACAAGACAAAATGGAATAGCTTCAGAATACACTTCATATGTTGACATCAATATAATTCTTCGGAGTTATTTGTTCTATGTTGTTTGTTGTATGTTGTAGGTTTTATGTTGTGTATTGTTATTGTTATTGTTATGGAAAACCCCGGTATCACTGCAAACAAATTAAAATCCATAATTGCTTAACCGCCTGAGCCAGTGGAATCATCCGAATTACTAACTCATCTCCCAAACAAAGAAAGGTAGCTGTAGACCCTATCATAGCAGTCTCAGCACACATATATGTATTACGTGTCTAATTACGTCATCTCTTATTATAGTATAGTTCTATGTTGTGTATTGTAGGTTGTATGTTGTAGGTTGCATGTTGTATGTTGTGCATTTTAAGTTGTATGTTGTGTATTGTAGGTCGTATGTTGAATGATGTGTATTGTAAGATGTAAGATGTATGCTGTGTAAAGGAAAAAAAGAATCATCATTTTTTGGCCATGTAATGAGAAGTGAGCAGCTGGAATATATTGTGACAATTGGAAAAATTGAGGGACGAAGAAATAGATGGAGCAAAGAGGAAAAACTACCAGACAGCTTACGAGAATGGCTTGGCAGAAGGTCAACAACAGAAATGATAAATAGCTGCCGAGATCGAAAGTTGTGGAGAGACATGATCATCTACGCCAGCAGGCCCGGTACTTGATGATGATCATCATGATGTTGTGTATTGTAGGTTGTATGTTGTATATTGTAGGTTGTATGTTGTATAGTGTAGGTTGGATGTTATGTATTGTAGTTTGTATGTTGTATATTGTAGGTTGCATGTTGTGTATTGTAGGTTGTAGGTTGTATGTTGTATATTGTAGGTTGTATGTTGCACAGTGGCGTATTCTCTATGATACCGCAGCTACCGCCGGTAGCATGAACATATTAACGAAATACAAAAGGAAAGGATAATTTATTATATTTTTAAAAAATAATTATATTACAAATTTTCGAATATTCTATTACACATTTCATAGGCCTATATGATTAATTTGCTTTGATTTGCATTTATTAAAGCAAGGTTTTCCTCTGGCCACTATAACGTTTGTGAATGAAACCGAAACTACATTGAAACCTCTATTAGCCAGCGGTACATTTTTCCTCTATCCGGACCTTGTATTAACGACCTTGACATTCAAAAATTCCCGTCAAAATAATACGGCAAAGAAACCTCTACACTAATGCGGTTTCAATGATTATTTTTAGCTCTAGCCAATCAGAATCGTCACAAAGTGAAAGTGAAACAATGTCTAATTACCGGAACTTCCTTAGCTATTTATAACTACGTTATTCGCATCAGCATATGTAGAAAGAACTTTTTCTGCTCTCAAGAGAATCAAATCTTATTGTCGCTCAACTCAGACACAAGAACGCTTATCTGGTTTGGCATTAATATCCATTGAGAAATCATTCCCTCAGAAACTTAGAAACCAACCCAACAGTACTTTCAATGACAAAGTCATCAAGACACTTTCGTCCCAAGCAAGAAATAATTAACATTAAAAAGTAAGTAATTTAAAATGTAGTGATGTCATTAGCAAATATTACTTTATGTTAGCTTACTGAATATAACGTATGTTTTTATTTATTATGTCAGCGGTAGCCCAGACCCCAAAACCAGTATACGTCACTGATGTTGTATATTGTAGGTTGCATGTTGTGTACAGTGATATCTTAGGACCCTTTGGCGATAAAACGGCTGAAATAAACGAAAATGGAAGCAGACTGCTGGATCTATGCAATCAAAATGATTTATTTATCACCAACATTCTTCAAACACAGAGAGTCGCAAGTATACACCTGGTACAAATGGAATGACACAACATGCAGAAGCCAGATAGATTTTATACTAACAAGAAAACAGAACTAGAAAAGAGTAACCGACAGCAGAGCAATCCCAAATATTACAGACGACACGGATCACAAGATGGTTATGATCACACTAAGACAGCCAAAAATAAAGAGAATATACGAAAACAAACAAAAGAAGCGAAAAGAACAGACAATAAAAATAAAACAATTAAAAGATCAAGAAACAAGGAAAACCCTAGAAGAAAGACTAATAGAGGATTTCAAGAAACTCCCTAACGAAGTATGCACAGTAGAAGAAAAGTGGAAACAATTTAAAGAAACAGTAATCAACATCTCTAAAACAGTTTGTGGAACGAAGCTAAGAACAAGAGAAGGGAAAAAGAGCACCCCGTGGTGGAACGAAACAATCAGAGAAGCAATTAAGGAAAAGAAGAAACTGTTTAAAAATTGGAGGGAGAACAAGAATCAAGAAAAATATGAAAAATATGCCTTAGTTCGAAAAAGAGTTAAAATGTTTATCAAAGAAGCTACGCAAAAGAATTGGACAGAATTCGGACAAAACATGAGCAGGGACTTCGAGACAGCCACAAGAGATTTCTACAAAGCAGTAAAAGCCACAAGAGCGAGAAAAGAAAACCATGATCCTACTTAGCTGATAAATGACAACAACGGACAACCAATATCAAACAACCAATGTATGCAACAGAGATGGAAAGAATATTTTGAAGACTTGTTAAACATACCAACTACCAACAAGACAATAAAAACCACGCCAGAACTCACAAATACTGAACCCAACATCATGAAAGAGGAAATCGAAGAAGTAATCAAATATGCACCAAGAAATAAAGCACCGGGGATAGATAACATACCAATAGAAATAATAGCAGCAGCAGGAGAAACAGGAATGCAATGGCTGCACAGAATATTTAATGCAGCATGGCACCAACGACAAGCCCCAGAAGACTGGCAACAGGCAATCATCATACCAATATGGAAAAAGAAAGGTAGCAAAAGAGGCTGCAAGCAATATAGAGGTATATCTCTTCTCAGCCAGGTAGGAAAGCTATACGCCAAAATCTTGGAAAAAAGGCTGAGACCAACAATAGAACTACAGTTAAGCGATTCTCAAATGAGGTTCCGAAAAAACAGAGGATGTACCGACGCACTATTCACACTAAAACAGCTTGCAGAAAAAAACGACAGAACACAATCAAAACTTATACATAGCCTTCATTGACCAGGAAAAAGCATTCAACCGAGTAAACAGAGAACAACTGTGGGAGATACTAACAACATACGGAGTAGGCCAACATCTAACCAACCTTATTAAGAGTATCTACATCAACAGCTGCTGCAGGGTCAGAACAGCAGCAGGCTACACAGACCACTTCGAAGTTAGATCAGGCGTAAGACAGGGGTGCGTACTATCCCCTCTACTGTTTATTACATACATGGACTATATATGCAAGCTAGCCAACCCATCAGAGACAGAGGAGATCAACGAGCTTCTATTTGCAGACGATCACGCACTAATACATGAAACAATAGAAGACCTACAAGAACACTTAAACAAACTCAACATCTCAGGCACAAAATACAACATGAAAATCAACATCAACAAAACAGAAGTCATGAATGTCGCCAAAAATAAACAGAACATCAACATAACTATAGAAGGCAGACAACTAAAACAAGTAGAGGAATTCAAATACCTAGGAAGTCTAATGACAAACGATAATTCTCAAATAGCAGAGATAGAATCAAGATGCAACAAAGCTTGTCAAATCACCGGACAGTTATCATCACTATTGTCCAACAAGGAAATAACTCTGGAGGTAAAACGAGCACTATACAATACAATCTTCATCCCAACGTTGTGCTACCAATGCCAGACCTGGACCCTAGATGCGAGAACAATAAGAAAATAACCTCTACAGAGATGAAATGTGTTAGACGAATGACAGGAAACAGTCTGAGAGATAAGATCAGAAATGAAGAACTGAGAAAAAAGCTAGGAATAGCCCCCGCCATAGACTATATAAGGAAACAACAGATAAAATGGTTTGGCCACGTGACAAGGCAGAAAGAACAAAACACAACACAACTAGCCTTCAACAAAAGTTGTGAGAACACCAGACCCAAGGGTCGACCACGAAAAAGATGGATTGATGGAATATTAGAAGCACTAGGAAACATAACAGCAGCAGAGGCGAACAGAAGAGCAAAAGGCCGCAAATTTTATCTCCCCTCGACGCTGAAAGGCAGATGGGGAAGGAAAGAAGAAGAAGAAGATGTTTTGTATTGTATGTTGTATGTTGTTTGTTGTGTATTGTAGGTTGCGTGTTGTGTATTGTAGGTTGTTTGTTGTGTATTGTAGGCTGTATGCTGTTGTTTTATGTTGAGTGATGTGTATTGTAGTATGTATGTTGTGTATTGTGTTGGCGTGTGTTATATCTCTGGTCATTTATCTACTTGTTTCAATAAATGAAGGTATCTTGCTGGTGGCTATTCTCCTGGCCTCCCAGCTATGGCTCGTCTGCTGCCTAGTATAGCTAGTCTTGAGGGACCGAATGAGACTCGTGATCTGGTTATATAGCAGTGTTCTAGTTATTTTGTCTTCTGACCTGTCTTGTCTATGATTCCTTATTGGTAACTTAAATGCTTGTCCCTGACAGTGTGAGCTATCACATGAGAAGATTGCTCTTATAATACATCACGCTACGATAAGCACATTCAAGGGAGGTGATAACTCACAATGTTTGGTACAAGATCAACATCAGTCTTTATTCTGATGTCCACAAGTCTGAACGTAACAAATCACACAACAATGGCATCATATCTCTGCTATACTACATTAGAATTGTGTGGGTCCGCTTAGTTAATTGACGGTGTATATGGGCCCACGCCGCGTCATATCTAACATCTCTGCATGTTCTTATGTTCTATCATATCTAGCCGGCACTTATTGTGACGTCACAGAACGACAAAGCTACCATTGGCTTGTAAAATCTGTGACGTCTTTTAAGACAAGAACAAAAATATTTTATTTGATGTATCTAGCCTTCTTTCACTTTGTGTAATTCGTCTGATCCAGACGTTTATATGCCCAGACTTTTATATGTCCAGACGTTTATATGCCCAGACTTTTATATGTCCAGACGTTTATATGTTTAGATGTTTATATGTCCAGACGTTTATATGTTTAGATGTTTATATGCCCAGACGTTTATATGTCCAGACGTTTATATGTCCAGACGTTTATATGTTTAGATGTTTATGCGCCCAGACGTTTATATGTCCAGACGTTTATAGTCCAGACGTTTATATGCCCAGACGTTTATATGCCCAGACGTTTATATGTTTAGATGTTTATATGTCCAGACGTTTATATGCCCAGACGTTTATATGCCCAGACGTTTATATGTTTAGATGTTTATACTTTCCATCGAAGCTATACACATCATCATCTTCATCACTGGGTGCGGTCTCAGTATCGAAGGCTGGCTACATTGGAGAGCCATTCCGCTCAGTATTTTACCTTGATGGTGCAGGTTGTCATAGTCTAACTTGTCCATCTTTTGATGTTACTCGTCCATGTAAGGGAATAATAGAACAAAGAAGTATGTGTTAGCACTCGGAAAAATTGACAGACAAACAACAAAAGAAAAAAACGAAGAACAATATATGGCCCGAAGCGGGATCGAACCGTACTCAGTGGCACCGCGCCTTGCGTGTAAGACACTGCTACAATAGCCAATTTTTTAGTTGGCTGCGTGGCAGTGTGTCAAGCGTTCGGCTTCTCGTGGCAAGGCGCGGTGCCACTGAGTACGGGTTCGATCCCGCTTCGGACCATATATTGTTCTTCGTTTTTTTCTATTGTTGTTTGTCTGTCAATTTTTCCAAGTGCTAACACATACTTCTTTGTTCTATTATTCCCTATTATCGCCTCGGAAGTTCCCCATATAATAATAATTAAGTATTATTATTTGTCGTCCATGTAAGTCTTAGTCTACCTCTTTTACTTTGTATTTTCCCTTGTATTTTCCCTCGTATTTTACCTTCCAAAATTACTTTTAGTAGGCTGCTGTGTCTTTTAACATGTCCCAAAAATCTCATTTGTCTTGTTTGAATTATATTAATAGTTCTCTTTTCATTTTAGTTGTTTTAAGACTTCATCGTTTGTTTTCATTTCTTTCCATCCAATTCTACCTATTCTTCTATAAATCCACGTTTCAAAGGCTTCAATTTTATCTTCTGTTTTTTTCTTGTCCAATGTCCATGTTTCTGCACCATACAGGAGTGTTGAGAAGATATAATATTTTGCTATTCTTAGTTTCAGCCCTGGTGTTATTTATTTTGATGTTAATATGTATATATTTTTTTCATAATCCTGTAATGATTAAAATGAAGTCAAACTAAAGAGAAACAAGCAAAAGATTAATTCCTCAACAGTACCACTAGATATAACAGCGTTAAATCATAAAGATATTAAAGATGCTTGTACAGTACAAGAACACATAGCAGAAGCTGCTGAAAGAGATGGGACTAAGCAGTACAAAGGAGAAAATCCTGATGAAAAAGTTGCAATCAAATGGAAATGCATAAAGTAAAGCATACACGAAACTTGCGACACCTTACGCAAAAAAGAAAAGAACAAAAATCAAAATGGATAACTAACACCATCTTAGAAAAAATGGAAGAAAGGAGCCAAGCGAAGAACACTGCCCAATACAATAAAATAGATAATGAAATACACAAAATGTGCAAAAAGGCAAAAGAAGACTGGTTCAGCCAAAAATGTTTAGAAATAGAAACTATGGAAAGAAAACAAGACTTAAAAGGAATGAACACAGAAATAAAGAGAATGACTAATAAAAATAAAAAAAGCCACAGAAGGTGGATGAATTGCAGACAAAAAAAGGAAAAATGCTAACAGACAATAAAGATATCATAGATAGATCGCAGGAATATATAACAGAACTATTTCATGATCAAAGGGACAAGAAACCACTTATAAAATGTGCATCAGGCTATAAAATCTTAAAATCTGAGGTGGAAAAGCTTTACAAACATTGAAAAAGGGAAAACCAGCAGGATCTGACAGCATACAGATAGAGATGATAGAGGCACTAGAAGATTTTGGCATTGAGGTGATTACAGACATATGCAACGACATATACCACACAGGATACATACCAAATGAACTAAAAACATCAACTTTCATTGCATTGCCTAAAAAGAATGGTGCAGTTGAATGCAGTGACTTTAGAACAATAATCCTAATGAGCCATGTTACAAAAATCTTGCTAAAAGTTATACAAGGAACGATTAAGAATAAAATAAATACTGAATTAGATGAGCAGCAATTTGGATTTAGGAAAAATGGCGGGACAAAAGAAGCCATATTCTGCATAAGAACATTAATCGAAAATTACACAGAAGTAAACAAACCAATATATGCCTGCTTCATAGGCTACACCAAAGCTTTTGATAGAGTACAACACAAACAACTTATAGAATGCCTAAAAGAGATACATCTAGATGACATGGACATACGACTAATATGTAATCTTTACTGGGAGCAAACAGCAATAATAAAATATAACAAAGAGAACTCTACACCCATTGATACAAAAACAGGGGAGTAAGACAAGGATGCATCCTATCACCAAGCTTGTTCAATCTATACACTGAGCAAATCTTTAAAAACATCACAGAGATGCCAGACCTACACATTAATGGAAAGATAATCAATAACCTGAGATATGCTGATGATACTGTACTACTAGCAGAAAATCCTAAAGACCTACAACAATTACTTAATAAAATAAACATGACAAGCGAAAAAAAATATGGATTCTTGTGTTTGTGTGCTTGTGTGTTCTTGTATTCTTGTATTTGTGTGTTCTTGTGTTGTTGTTTTCTTGGGTTCTTGTGTCCTTGTATTTGTGTGTTCTTGGTTTTTTTTGTTCTTGTTTTCTTGGGCTCTTGTGTTTGTGTGTTCGTGGGATTTTGTGTTCGTGTGTTCTTGTGTTCTTATTTTCTTGGGTTCTTGTGTTTGTGTGTAGGTATGTTCTTGTGTTTGTGTGTTCGTGTGTTCTTATGTTCTTGTGATCGTGTGTTCTTGTATTTATGTGTTCTTGTGATCGTGTGTTCTTGTGTACTTGTGTTTGTGTGTTCTTGTGTTTGTGTGTTCTTGTGTTTGTGTGTTCTTGTATCCGTGAGTTCTTGCTTTTGATTGAAAGATAAATCAAGTGTAAGATTGTTTCCTCCATGTTTGATTGAAGTACACGACTCACGTAAATCAAACCAACAGCACGGACCAAGACAAGCAGATGTCGTCCGTCTACAAGTTGTGATGGCGGAGACACGTGCTAGCACGTGCCAGTGTCACCGTCAGCGGGTCGGGACTCACACTCGGCGCTCGGCGACAGTCTCAGCTCACAGCCTGGGAAAACACGGGCCGGGACACGAGCAAAGACGGTAGGAACGCCATCAGTCACAGCTGATGTTTTACTGTCACATCAGACTGAGTCACTACTGCTGTTTGGTTGTCGCATCAAACTGAGTCCATGTTGCTGTTTTTCTGTCACATCAGACTGAGTTACTAGTGCTGTTTGGCTGTCACATCAGACTGAGTTACTAGTGCTGTTTGGCTGTCACATCAGACTGAGTTACTAGTGCTGTTTGGCTGTCACATCAGACTGAGTTACTAGTGCTGTTTGGCTGTCACATCAGACTGAGTTACTAGTGCTGTTTGGCTGTCACATCAGACTGAGTTACTAGTGCTGTTTGGCTGTCACATCAGACTGAGTTACTAGTGCTGTTTGGCTGTCACATCAGACTGAGTTACTAGTGCTGTTTGGCTGTCACATCAGACTGAGTTACTAGTGCTGTTTGGCTGTCACATCAGACTGAATAAATGCTGCTGTTTTACTGTCACATCAGACTGAGTTACTAGTGCTGTTTGGCTGTCACATCAGACCGAGTTACTAGTGCTGTTTGGCTGTCACATCAGACTGAATAAATGCTGCTGTTTTACTGTCACATCAAATTGAGTCACTGCTGCTCTTTTACTGCCACATCAGACTGCGTTACTACTGCTGGTTGGCTGTCACATCAAACTGAGTCACTGCTGATGTCTGGTTGTCACATCAAACTGTGTCACTGCTGATGTCTGGCTGTCACATCAAACTGTGTCACTGCTGATGTCTGGCTGTTACATCAAACTGCGTCACTGCTGCTGTATTACTGTCACATCAAACTGCGTCACTACTGCTGTATTACTGTCACATCAAACCGAGTCACTGCTGAAGTCTGGCTGTCACATCAAACTGAGTCACTGCTGATGTCTGGCTGTCACATCAAACTGTGTCACTGCTGATGTCTGGCTGTCACATCAAACTGCGTCACTGCTGATGTCTGGCTGTCACATCAAACTGCGTCACTGCTGATGTCTGGCTGTCACATCAAACTGCGTCACTGCTGATGTCTGGCTGTCACATCAAACTGTGTCACTGTTGATATTTGGCTGTCACATCAAACTGTGTCACTGCTGATATCTGGCTGTCACATCAAACTGAGTCACTGCTGCTGTTTGGCTGTCACATCAAACTGAGTCATTGCTGATGTCTGGCTGTCACATCAAACTGAATCACTGTTGATGTCTGGCTGTCACATCAAACTGAGTCACTGCTGCTGTATTACTGTCACACCAGACTGAGTCACTGCTGATGTCTGGCTGTCTCGTATCTCCTCAACAAAAGCGATAAAGGTGTGTACAGCGTCGATGACATGTTTCTGCGGAGCTAGCACCCATTGGCTGTACCTGGTATGTTCTACCCGAGGTGCCAACTTCATGTTCTAGGTTTGACCCACGACAACTTCCTCCAGCTGCTGATCTTCTACCGACAGGACAACATTTCCTTTTAATAACATATGTACGTGTTTCTGTAGATCTGAGAGTAAACAACATATTTATAATTGAATGAAGAGTCAGTCATACACTAAACAACATATCTATTATTGAATGAAGATACCTTCATACACTAAACAACATATCTATAATTGAATGGAGATACCCTCATACGCTAAACAACATATTTATAATTGAATGAAGAGTCCGTCATAGACTAAACAACATATTTATAATTGAATGGAGATACCCTCATACACTAGACAACATATCTATTGTTAAATGAAAGGAACTTCTCACTAAACCAAAGGACGACATTTTAACCAAGAGAATTTGTTTACAGTATCCAGCCATCTTTATTTGAATTCCTGGAACTTGATGAAGACACTAACGATCTATGTTTTAATAAAGAGAAGTATATAATGCCACCAAATTTGTAGATTTTCAACATTAAACTCACTTATGGTGTCCATTGTTAACCATTTAACGTGACAGTAATAAGACAGCAGAAAATGAAGGGCCAGACCGCTCCCACGCAAGGAGCTGAACCACCCTGATCGATATATGCTTCTGCAAGTGAAGGCAGATGCTGTTGTTTTTTTTTGTTGAGATGTGTACGGAGAAATAGCGGCCACTTTGTGCATCAAAGAAATCCGTGCTGATAGACATGGACGCAAGGTTAGTTTTAGTTTGTTCACTTCATGTCTTTGTGTAAAGTGTGCTGGCTTGTTAGTGGTAGCAGGACTCGTTGTTAGAATACATATCGTAAAGCGAGGTAGCAGGACTCGTTGTTAGAATACATATTGTAAAGCGTTGTAGTAGGACTCGTTGTTAGATCACATATCGTAAAGCGAGGTAGCAGGACTCGTTGTTAGAATACATATTGTAAAGCGTTGTAGTAGGACTCGTTGTTAGATCACATATCGTAAAGCGAGGTAGCAGGACTCGTTGTTAAATCACATATCGTAAAGCGAGGTAGCAGGACTCGTTGTTAAATCACATATCGTAAAGCGAGGTAGCAGGACTCGTTGTTAGATCACATATCGTAAAGCGAGGTAGCAGGACTCGTTGTTAGATCACATATCGTAAAGCGAGGTAACAGGACTCGTTGTTAAATCACATATCGTAAAGCGAGGTAGCAGGACTCGTTGTTAGATCACATATCGTAAAGCGAGGTAGCAGGACTCGTTGTTAAATCACATATCGTAAAGCGAGGTAACAGGACTCGTTGTTAGATCACATATCGTAAAGCGAGGTAGCAGGACTCGTTGTTAAATCACATATCGTAAAGCGAGGTAGCAGGACTCGTTGTTAGATCACATATCGTAAAGCGAGGTAGCAGGACTCGTTGTTAGAATACATATCGTAAAGCGAGGTAGCAGGACTCGTTGTTAGATCACATATCGTAAAGCGTTGTAGTAGGACTCGTTGTTAGAATACATATCGTAAAGCGTTGTAGTAGGACTCGTTGTTAGAATACATATCGTAAAGCGAGGTAGTAGGACTCGTTGTTAGATCACATATCGTAAAGCGTTATAGTAGGACTCGTTGTTAGAATACATATCGTAAAGCTAGGTAGTAGGACTCGTTGTTAGAATACATATCGTAAAGCGAGGTAGTAGGACTCGTTGTTAGATCACATATCGTAAAGCGAGGTAGTAGGACTCGTTGTTAGATCACATATCGTAAAGTGAGGTAGCAGGACTCGTTGTTAGATCACATATCGTAAAGCGAGGTAGCAGGACTCGTTGTTAGAATACATATCGTAAAGCGAGGTAGTAGGACTCGTTGTTAGAATACATATCGTAAAGCGAGGTAGTAGGACTCGTTGTTAGAATACATATCGTAAAGCGTTGTAGCAGAACTCGTTGTTAGATCACATATCGTAAAGCGAGGTAGCAAGGACTCGTTGTTAGAATACATATCGTAAAGCGAGGTAGCAAGGACTCGTTGTTAGATCACATATCGTAAAGCGTTGTAGTAGGACTCGTTATTAGAATACATACTGTAAAGCGAGGTAGCAAGACTCGTTAGTTCACATCTTGTAAAGAATAGTAGCAGCACTCGTCATTAGTCCACATCTTGTAAAGCGTTTTAGCATGACTCATTAGTTAACATCTTGTAAAATGTGGTAGCATGACTCGTTATTAGTTCGCATCTTCTAAAGCGTGGTAGCAGGACTCACTAGTTCACTTCTTGTAAAGCGTGGTATCGGGACTCGTTATTAGTTCGCATCTTGTAAAGCGTGGCATCAGGACTCACTAGTTCACTTTTTGTAAAGCGTAGTATCGGGACTCGTTATTAGTTCGCATCTTGTAAAGCGTGGTAGCAAGACTCACTAGTTCACATCTTGTAAAGCGTGGTAGCAAGACTCACTAGTTCACATCTTGTAAAGCGTGGTAGCAAGACTCACTAGTTCACATCTTGTAAAGCGTGGTAACAGGAGTTGTTATTATTTCACATCTTGAAAAGTGTGATATCAGGACTCTTTATTAGTACACATATTGTAAAGCGTGACAACAGGATATATTGTTAGTTCACTTCTTGTAAAGTGTGGTAGCAGGACTCGTTGTTACTTCATATCTTGTAAAGCGTGGTAGCAGAACTCATTAGTTCACTTTTTGTAAAGCGTGGCGACGGGACTCGTTATTAGCTCACTTCTTGTAAAGTGTGGTAGCAGGATAAACCATTAGTTCACATCTTGTAAAGTGGTAGCAGGTCTCATCAGTTCACATATTATAAAGCATGGTGACAGAATATGTTATTATAGTCCGTTCAGAAATTCATAATCACACCTGAATTAGTTTTGCGTGGTACTCGTTTGTTATTTTCCTTTCAAAATTTGCATGCAATCTGAGAATATTGATGACGTTATAGAAATATTTTTTGCTCTGAGAAATTTGATCTAGTTTAAAAGTTTTCTTCTTTAGGCTATATTAAATTCACCCTGTTCGAATTTGACACCATTTTAGGATATATACATTAATTTGGTGCGGTCGTTCACGTAAAATAGTTTGGCTATTGCAGAAACACTAACTTCAGGAAAATCCCGTGCACAAAACTGAATTGTTATTGAACGACATGACGCACCACGGCCTTGGCATTAATTACCGAAGGGAAGGCGTATCTTTATTAATTTTGTGAAGACTCAGTAGACAATTTGTTGACTTTAAATATCAACATTTATATCTAAATTACAATGAGTTTGAAATGCAAATTTATAACTATGCAAAAGGTTACTTTTTTACTATATAATATATAATTTTTCAATCAAAAAGTACCGACGGTAGGGACTACCATACTGAAATGAATGGAAACATTTTCAGGCACTGGTTGGAGAACGATCTTTTACCAATCCTGGAGAGACCTTCATGCATAGTCATGGATAATGCATCATACCACAATGTCGTATCAGAGGAAGACAAAGTGCCTACTGCATCAAATACAAAAGAGCAAATTAGGACATGGCTTGCGAATGAAAATGTCAAATTTGACGACACATATTTAAAACCCGAATTGTTACAACTTGTGAAGAATACGAATAAGAAAAAGGTGTACCATGTTGACAAAATCATTGAGAAATACGGCCACACCTCTCTTCGACTCCTTGCATATCATGCGCACCTTAATCCAATCGAACTTGTCTGGGCTCACGTCAAAGAACAAGTTGCAGAACAGAACAGGACGTTTAAAATGTGTGATGTTGAAGTTCTGACACGCGAGTCTCTCTCAAAAATAGACATTCCGTTCTGGAAGAAGTGTGTTGAACATGTGCTGCGGGTGGAAGATGAGTACTGGAAACGAGATGGATTACTATTTGTCCAGCCAGTAATGATTATCAACCTCTTAGAATCTTCAGATTCGGAATGATTAAAATTAAGATGAATTCAATTCCAGCTGCAGTTAGGACGTCCTGGGGTCTAATGGTGACCGAAGGACAAGACTAATTGTAACCAATTGAATTCATGTTTGCAAATACACATAACGAACAACACCCACAATTAAGCACTATGTAGATACGCCTCTGACAAGAATTGCAGTTACCTGGAAAATTTAACACGATTGCTGTAAACTCTAAAATTTGAATCAACTAGTGTGATATCGTCATAAAAGATCAAAGGAATTCGCTGATGTGCAAAATCTGTTGTGTTTGTGGAATAAAAAAATATCAAAATCTTTGCGTCATCAATATTCTAAGATTGCATGCAAATTTTGAAACCAAAATGACAAGCCGTTATCACGCAAAACTAATTCAGATGTGATTATGAATTTCTGAACGGACTATAGTTCAAACCTGGTAAAGCGTGGTAACAGAATATAATATTAGTTAAAATCTTGTAAAGCTTGGTAGGACTCGTTATTAGGTCACATCTTGTAAAGCGTGGTAGCAAGATATACTATTAGTTCAAATCTCGTAAAGCCTGGTAGTAGGAGATACTATTAATTCTAATCTTGTAAAGCGTGGTAACAGGATATAATATTAGTTAAAATCTTGTAAAGCGTGGTAGCAGAATTCGTTGTTAATTCACATATTGTAAAGCGTGGTAGCAAGATATACTATTAGTTCAAATCTTGTAAAGCATGTTCCTGTGCATTTTTTAATGACTCACATCTAGACAGATGCGCCGGCATCCTCATTCACAACGTACTAGCTATTGTTTCCTTGTTTTAACATCTGCTCTTTCCTGATGTCTCTTGACCCACACTTGGTACTTTCTGTTTTTCACTCAGCATTTTTCTTGTCTCCCAACGTTCATTGTCTCCCAACGTTCATTGTTTTCGAACGCCCCTTGTCTCCCAACGTTCATTGTCTCCCTTCATTCATTGTTTCCAAACGTTCATTGTATCCCAACGTCCCTTGTCTCCCAAAGTTCATTGTCTCCCAACGTTCATTGTCTCCCAACGTTCATTGTATCCCAACGTCCCTTGTCTACCAACGTTCATTGTCTCCTAACGTTCATTGTCTCCCAACGTTCATTGTCTCCCAAAATTCATTGTCTCCCAACGTTCATTGTCTCCCAACGTTCATTGTCTCCCAACATTCATTGTCTTCGAACGTCCATTGTCTCCCAACGTTCATTGTCTCCCAACGTTCATTGTCTCCCAACGTTCACTGTCTCCCAACGTTCATTGTCTCCCAACGTTCATTGTCTCCCAACATTCATTGTCTCCCAACATTCATTGTCTTCGAACGTCCCTTGTCTCCCAACGTTCATTGTCTCCCAACATTCATTGTCTCCCAACGTCCCTTGTCTCCAAACATTCATTGTCTCCCAACGTTCATTGTCCCCTAACATTCATTGTCTTCGAACGTCCCTTGTCTCCCAACGTTCATTGTCTCCCAACATTCATTGTCTCCCAACGTTATTTGTCTCCCAACATTCAATGTCCCCCAACATTCATTGTCTCCCAACAATAATAGTCTCCCAACATTCATTTTTATCCCAACGTTCATTGTCTCCCAACGGTCATTGTATCCCAACGCTCATTGTCTCCCAACGATCATTGTCTCCCAACATTCATTGTCTCCCAACATTCATTGTCTCCCAACATTTATTGTCTCCCAACGTTCATTGTCTTCGAACGTCCCTTGTCTCCCAACTTTCATTGTCTCCCAACGTTCATTGTCTCCTAACGTTCGTTGTCTCCCAACGTCCCTTGTCTCACACCATTCATTGTCTCCCAACGTTCATTGTCTCCCAACTTTCATTGTCTCCCAACGTTCATTGTCTCCTAACGTTCGTTGTCTCCCAACGTCCCTTGTCTCACACCATTCATTGTCTCCCAACGTTCATTGTCTCCTAACTTTCATTGTCTCCCAACGTTCATTGTCTCCTAACGTTCGTTGTCTCCCAACGTCCCTTGTCTCACACCATTCATTGTCTCCCAACGTTCATTGTCTCCTAACGTTCATTGTCTCCCAACGTTCATTGTCTCTTAACTTTCATTGTCTCCCAACGTTCATTGTCTCCTAACGTTCGTTGTCTCTCAACGTCCCTTGTCTCACACCATTCATTGTCTCCCAACGTTCATTGTCTCCCAACGTTCATTGTCTCCCAACGTTCATTGTCTCCTAACATTCATTGTCTCCTAACGTTCATTGTTTCCCAACGTTTATTGTCTACTAAATTTCATTGTCTCCTAACGTTCATTGTCTACCAACGCCCCTTATCTCCCAACATTCATTGTCTCCCAACGTCCCTTGTATCCCAACATTAATTGCCTCCCAACATTCATTGTCTCCCAACGTTCCTTGTCTCCAAACATTCATTGCCTCCCAACATTCGTTCATTGTCTCCCAAAGTCCCTTGTCTCCCAACATTCGTTCATTGTCTCCCAAAGTCCCTTGTCTCCCAACATTCGTTCATTGTCTCTCAAAGTCCCTTGTCTTCAAACATTCATTATCTCTAACATTCATTGTCTCCCAACATTCGTTCATTGTCTCCCAAAGTCCCTTATCTCCCAACGTTCGTTCATTGTGTTCCAAGGTCCCTTATCTCGCAACATTCTTTCATTGACTCCCAAAGTCCCTTATCTCCCAACATTCGTTCATTCTCTCCCAAAGTCCCTTATCTCCCAACATTCGTTCATTGTCTCCTAATGTCCCTTGCCTCCCAACATTCATTGTCTCCCAAAATTTCAATGTCTCCCAATGTTCCTTGCCTCCCAACATTTATTGTCTCCCAACATTCAATCGCTCCCAATGTCCCTTGTCTCCCATTCATTGTCTCCCAACGTCCCTTGCCTCTCAACATTCATTGTCTCCCAACATTCATTGTCTCCCAATGTCCCTTGTCTCCCAACATTCATTGTCTCCCAACGTCCCTTGCCTCCCAACATTCATTGTCTCCCAACATTCAATATCTCCCAATGTCCCTTGTCTCATAACATTCATTGTCTCCCAACGTTCCTTGTCTCCCAACTTTCATTGTCTCCCAACGTCCCTTGCCTCCAAACATTCAATGTCTCAGAATGTCCCTTGTCTCCCAACATTCATTGTCTCCCAAAATTCAATGTCTACCAATGTCACTTGTCTCCCAACATTCAATGTCTCCCAATGTTCCTTGTCTCCCAACATTTAATGTCTCCCAATGTCCCTTGCCACAGAACATTCATTGGCTCCCAATGGCCCTTGTCTCCCAACGTTCATTGTCTCCCAACGTCCCTTGCCTCCCAACATTCATTGTCTCCTAACATTCATTGTCTCCCAACGTCATTTGTCTCCCAACATTCATTGTCTCCCAACGTTCATTGTCTCTCAACGGTCATTGTATCCCAACGTTCATTGTCTCTCAACGGTCATTGTTTCCCAACGTTCATTGTCGACCAACATTCATTGTCTCCTAACAATCATTATCTCCCAACGTCCGTTGTCTCCAAACAATCATTGTCACTCAACATTCATTGTCTCCAAACAATCATTGTCTCCCAACAATCACAATCTCTCAAAGTTCCTTATCTCCCAACAAGCATTGTCACTCAACATTCATTGTCTCCAAACAATCATTGTCTCCCAACAATCATAATCTCCCAAAGATCCTTGTCTCCCAACAAGCATTGTCACTCAACATTCATTGTCTCCAAACAATCATTGTCTCCCAACAATCATAATCTCTCAAAGTTCCTTATCTCCCAACAATCATAATCTCCAAACAATCATAATCTCCAAACAATCATAATCTCCCAAAGATCCTTGTCTCCCAACAAGCATTGTCACTCAACATTCATTGTCTCCAAACAATCATTGTCTCCCAACAATCATAATCTCACAAAGATCCTTGTCTCCCAACAAGCATTGTCACTCAACATTCATTGTCTCCAAACAATCATTGTCTCCCAACGTCCCTTGTCTCCCAACATTTATTGTCTCCCAACGTCTTTTGTCTCATAACATTCATTGTCTCCCAACATTCATTGTCTCCCAACTTTCATTGTCTCCCAACTTTCATTGTCTCCCATCTTTCATTGTCTCCCAACTTTCATTGTCTCCCAACAATCATTGTCTCCCAACATTCATTGTCTCCCAACTTTCATTGTCTCCCAACTTTCATTGTCTCCCAACTTTCAATGTCTCCCAACTTTCTTTGTCTAACAACATTCATTGTCTCCCAACATTAACTGTCTCCCAACATTCATTGTCCCCCAACATTCATTGTCTCCCAACATTCATTTTCTCACAACATTCAATGTCCCCCAACATTCATTGTCTCCCAACATTCATTGTTTCCCAACATTCATTGTCTCCCAACATTCATTGTCCCCCAACATTCATTTTCCCCCAACATTCATTGTCTCCCAACATTCATTGTCTCCCAACATTCATTGTCTCCCAACATTCATTGTCTCCCAACATTCATTGTCCCCCAACATTCATTGTCCCCCAACATTCATTGTCTCCCAACATTCATTGTCTCCCAACATTCATTGTCTCCCAACATTCATTGTCTCCCAACATTCATTGTCCCCCAACATTCATTGTCCCCCAACATTCATTGTCTCCCAACATTCATTGTCTCCCAACATTCATTGTCCCCCAACATTCATTGTCTCCCAACTTTCATTGTCTCCCAACATTCATTGTCTCCCAACATTCATTGTCCCCCAACATTCATTTCCCCCCAACATTCATTGTCTCCCAACATTCATTGTCCCCCAACATTCATTGTCTCCCAACATTCATTGTCCCCCAACATTCATTGCCCCCCAACATTCATTGTCTCCCAACATAACGCTAAGGCAGTTGTTGGTGGGGCGTTATCTGAAACTCACGCTAAGGTAGTTGTTGGTGGAACTTTATCTGAAACTCACGCTAAGGCAGTTGTTGGTGGAACCTTATCTGAAACTCACGCTAAGGCAGGTGTTGGTGGAGCGTTATCTGAAACTCACGCTAAGGTAGTTGTTGGTGGAACCTTATCTGAAACTCACGCTAAGGCAGTTGTTGGTGGAACCTTATCTGAAACTCACGCTAAGGCAGTTGTTGGTGGAACCTTATCTGAAACTCACGCTAAGGCAGTTGTTGGTGGAACCTTATCTGAAACTCACGCTAAGGCAGTTGTTGGTGGGGCGTTATCTGAAACTCACGCTAAGGTAGTTGTTGGTGAAACTTTATTTGAAACTCACGCTAAGGCAGTTGTTGGTGGGGCGTTATCTGAAACTCACGCTAAGGCTGTTGTTGGTGGAGCGTTATCTGAAACTCATCTTGGGTTTGTAATACGAGGACCTCATCCCTCCTATGGGGCATTTCGAAGAGGTGTCGAGAGGGGGCAAAATGGGCAGGTGTCTCCATGTTATTCGTACTGTAAGTCAGGTGGGAATGTTGCCCATCCAAATTGCTTTAAGGAGTTTCAGTTGAAGATCGACATCAGCCTGCTGTCTCGTGTGTGATAATGCAATATGCTTGTAAAATGTGCGTGGTATGTGTTTGCTGTTAGCTCCTCTGTTGTTTAAAGCTGTTCTGTTTACTGTTAGTTCCTCTCTTGTCTATAGCTGTTGTTTACTGTTAATTCACTCTCTTGTCTATAACTGTTGTTTACTTTTAGTTCCCTCTCTTGTCTATAACTGTTACGTTCACTGTTAGTTCCCTCTCTTGTCTATAGCTGCTCTGTTTACTGTTAGTTCCCTTTCTTGTCTATAACAGCTCTGTTTACTGTTAGTTCCCTCTCTTGTCTATAACTATTATGTTTACTGTTAGTTCCCTCTCTTGTCTATAGCTGCTCTGTTTACTATTAGTTCCCTCTCTTGTCTATAGCTGCTCTGTTTACGGTTAGTTCCCTCTCTTGTCTATAGCTGCTCTGTTTACTATTATTTCCCTCTCTTGTCTATAGCTGCTCTGTTTACTATTATTTCCCTCTCTTGTCTATAGCTGCTCTGTTTACTGTTAGTTCCCTTTCTTGTCTATAACTGTTATGCTTACTGTTAGTTCTCTCTCTTGTCTATAACTGTTATGTTTACTGTTAGTTCCCTCTCTTGTCTATAGCTGCTCTGTTTACTGTTAGTTCCCTTTCTTGTCTATAACTGTTATGCTTACTGTTAGTTCTCTCTCTTGTCTATAACTGTTATGCTTACTGTTAGTTCCCTCTCTTGTCTATAGCTGCTCTGTTTACTATTAGTTCCTTCTCTTGTCTTTAACTGTTATGTTTACTGTTAGTTCCCTCTCTTGTCTATAACTGTTATGTTTACTGTTAGTTCCCTCTCTTGTCTATAGCTGTTCTGTTTACTGTTAGTTCCCTCTCTTGTCTATAGCTGCTCTGTTTACTGTTAGTTCCCTCTCTTGTCTATAGCTGCTCTGTATACTATTAGTTCCCTCTCTTGTCTATAGCTGCTCTGTTTACTGTTAGTTTCCTCTCTTGTCTACAGCTGTTCTGTTTACTATTAGTCCCTCTCTTGTCTATAGTTGTTATGTTTACTATTAGTTCCCTCTCTTGTCTAAAGCTTTTCTGTTTACTATCAGTTCCCTCTCTTGTCTATAGCTGCTCTGTTTACTATTAGTTCCCTCTCTTGTCTATAGCTGTTCTGTTTACTATAAGTTCCCTCTCTTGTCTATAGCTGTTCTGTTTACTATTAGTTCCCTCTCTTGTCTATAGCTGTTCTGTTTACTATTAGTTCCTTCTCTTGTCTATAGCTGTTCTGTTTACTGTTAGTGCCCTCTCTTGTCTATAGCTGTTCTGTTTATTATTAGTTCCCTCTCTTGTCTATAGCTGTTCTGTTTACTATTAGTTCCCTCTCTTGTCTATAGCTGTTCTGTTTACTATCAGTTCCCTCTCTTGTCTATAGCTGTTCTGTTTATTATTATTTCGCTCTCTTGTCTATAGCTCTTCTGTTTACTATTAGTTCCTCTCTTGTCTGCTGTACGACACGGCTTCTGCTAACTCATTTCCGATGTAAATAAATCCATATTATAAAATTCACTAGATGACCATTTCCGCTTGCAAGTAATAGAAAGTATAGAGTTGTGTTCTGTCATTGTCCATGAGTTCGTTGCAACAATATAACTGACATTCTATGACATTATTTTGTGTCAATCTGTCTACATTATAAATGGGTTAAGGCAAAGAAATGCAAATGAATGCATAAAAATGCGAAGCTGCAGTAAAGCTGAATATGAGGAAAAATTAAAAAATACAAAACAAAAGGTATGTTAGAAGCTTTACGTGATAAGTGGACGACACAGACTAAGCGACGTTTCGGCCCAATAGGCCTTCAGCAGGAACAAACAAGTAAAACACACACACAAAACTAAAAACGAAACATTAAAACAAAAATATTCGAAATATGCTAAAGAAAATAAAATACAAATGTCTATCTTGTGTGTATGAAAAGGAAATGGTAACAAAAGGAAATGGTAACAAAAGGAAATGGTAACAAATGTGTGGCTGTCGTGAATGTGCAGAAATGTTTTAATAAGTAGTAACATTTCTACATTATAAATGGTTTCTTTACCAAATCCCGTAGTGTCAGATTTGTAATGTTTTAGATGTTATTTCTCTTCAAAATTGATGAATTCACGTGAATTCTCGTTGTCTATGGGAATAATTTCAAAATAAAAGTGGATTTTCAATTTGATTATCGAAGAATGAATTTAGTTAAAGCGATCGATGAAAGGCTGTCAGGTCGGGTAGTTTGACCTGCTACTGTATGCAGTAGACAGTACAACCTGTGGCTGCCCTGCTGCCATGCAGGTATGCTCGGGAGAGTAAAAGGCTAAGGGAGGGTACCCTGAAGTAAAACAACCACACTACCTTGTGGGTGTGACTTTTCAGTTAAACGGCTAGCGGAGTCAACCGTAAACAAACCGACGGAAGGCAACAGAAAACCACCGTCGTAACTTCTTTGAAAAATCAATATTAGGAACAAACCATTATCACTGTTTGGTCATGTTATGAGATGGGAACAACTAGAATTTATTGTGACAACTGTGAAATTTCAGGGAGGAAGAGATAGAGGAAGCAAAGAGAAAAGATACCAGACAGTTTTAGAGAATTGCTAGGCAGAAAGTCAATAACAGAAATGATAAAGAACTGTCGAGATCGAAAGTTTTGGAGAGACATGATCACCTACGCTGCAGGCACGGCACTTGATGATGATGAGGTGGAACAATTTTATTAATTTATTAGCTTTCAATGCTCAACACCCATGTTAACTGTGAGTGGTAATACAAATGTTGTTTATGATTTTAAATGATTGAAATAACAATGTCTTTGTTTGGCTAGACTCTGATAGGTAAGTATAACTTGATGTTTCTTTCCATTAGAAATATTTCAGTGGAAAATTAGTTTGCATTTTGTACCTCTCACACCGAGTCCTCTCACACCGTGTCCTCTCACACCGTGCCCTCTCATAGAGTATTCTCCCACACCGTGAAACAACACACATAGACGCAACTAACAACACACACATACTCAACTAACAACACACACACACAGACTCAACTAACAACACACACACAGACTCAACTAACAACACACACACAGACTCAACTAACAACACACACACACAGACTCAACTAACAACACACACACACAGACTCAACTAACAACACACACACAAACTCAAATAACAACACGCACACAGACTCTACTATCAACACACACAGACTCTACTATAAACACACACATACTCAACTAACAACACACACAAAGACTCAACTAAAAACACACAAACACACACACACACACAGACTCTACTAACAAGCAGTTAAAATGGGTTGTTTCCCCATCTCCTTGACAAGTTATCTGACCACATGAGCAAAAGTTCACTAACCGAGCTTGTGACAAGTTACCTATACTGCCGAGTCTCATGTAGACAGTCAAAAGTTCACTAGCCGAGCTTGTGTCAAGTTACCTATACTGCCGAGTCTCATGTAGACAGTCAAAAGTTCACTAGCCGAGCTTGTGTCAAGTTACCTATACTGCCGAGTCTCATGTAGACAGTCAAATGTTCACTAGCCGAGCTTGTGTCAAGTTACCTATACTGCCGAGTCTCATGTAGACAGTCAAAAGTTCACTAGCCGAGCTTGTGTCAAGTTACCATCACTGCTGAGCCTCTACAGCAGGGCTACCGCTGCCGTTAAGTAGATCTTACGTTTTGTTTCACCGACATTTCGTCATTTGTATTTGTTTTGATGTTTGTTCAACTCAGCTACAGCAGACGAACTTGTGCCGGTACATAGTGGACATTCCATTCGGAGCAATATTGTGACCACTAAACGGAAAGAAGTCTTAAATCATTGCAGACTAATTACCTCCCCTGACTCCTGTAGGAAGTCTTAAATCATTACAGACTAATTACCTCCCCTGACTCCTGTAGGAAGTCTTAAATCATTACAGACTAATTATCTTCCCTGACTCCTGTAGGAAGTCTTAAATCATTGCAGACTAATTACCTCCCCTGACTCCTGTAGGAAGTCTTAAATCATTACAGGCTAATTATCTTCCCTGACTCCTGTAAGAAATCTTAAATAATTACAGACTAATTACCTCCCCTGACTTCTGTAGGAAGTATTAAATCATTAGAAACTAATTATCTCCCCTTACTCCTGTAGGAAGCCTTAAATCATTACAGACTAATTACCTTCCCTGACTCCTGTAGGAAGTCTTAAATCATGACAGACTAATTACCTTCCCTGACTCCTGTAGGAAGTCTTAAATCATGACAGACTAATTACCTCCCCTGACTCCTGAACCCCAGCCTGGGATGTTTACTGTTGTGACTGTCCGATTAGATGAAGCTTGTTTAGGTATTCCATGATGGGACCGTGACGTGTACTCGGGTTCAGCATTGTATTCGGCTGTGGCCTACAGTGTAAAGAGAGCAAATATTTGTGATTGCGGAGCCAGTTTGAGCCCGCTTCATCAGCTCGTGTTTACGGTGTTTGGTAACAGTGTTATCTCATGAACGCTTTGATAATGCCGTAGTCAGTCTCTGTACTCATGCCATGCTTATCACGGACACGGAATTCTGACCAGTTAAATGCCAAGTGATTGTTTGTCTTCAAAGTGTTGACAAATGTGGGACGATGTTGCCAGCGCGTGTGTAAAAGCTGCAGTCCCGTCATCGAGTAACAGACAGTTCAGGTATCTTTGATGTGTGCAGTAGATTCAGCGACAACAAAGGTTGAGGGAGCAGACATTTGATGATGTTCACAGCAGGGCGTTGGAATAAATGTCATGGTATAAGATGTCACAGTTCAACTCGGATGGAAACAAAACAATAAAAACTGACTCTTTAAAAATAGCGCTGCCAGTAGTCAGAGAAAGAAGAAAAGAATGGCAGATGAACTGAGCGATAACGACGGGACTCACATTCTGCACGTGATTTCCAAGTGAATGTGTTTTCAAATAATATAGGACCGCAGTCGACCCGCACCGTGTCGGGCGCGTCAAAGTTCTACGATGATCTCTCCTGCCTGGACCCAGCAAAGCGTAAAGCTATCACCGAGAGAAGACCCTCAGAACATTAGAAGTTAGCAGTCTCCACAATAGTAAAGAATAGTAACTCTGTGACCATCCAGGCATGTCGTAAGAGGCGACTAAGGAGCTTGATTGATGGCTCGACAAGCTGTCATTGTAAAAAGTAGTGTTATGGAAACAGAAGCAGTGATCTCTGCAGTATGTGCCATTTTGGTACGCAAGGTTTCTGTTTTTGAGATTGTGGTTCTACCTTATGTGCCGTTTCGGGCTCGAAAGGACAGTAGATAGATAAATAGTCTCCTCAAACTGGCAAATAGCCAGGAATATTGCAATGTTGGTTTCTGGCTTACAACGGTCTATTTTAATGGAAATTATTGCTGCAGTTACTTCAACAAAATACATTAACGTCTCACAAACTCTCTCCCACGTTTCTACACAATATATTTCTTATCAAGGCTGATAGCCTGAGAGCCCCAACTGAGACCCAGTCGGTGACTACCAGTGTCCAATCGTCGATTCCGACCCAGTAACGATGCCTCGGTGTCCATCCTGCTCACATTCTCTTTAACATTCTGCCTTACCTCTCATTACAGTTCTCTTGAAGCTGTCAACATTCTGCCTTACCTCTCGCTACAATTCTCTTGAAGCTGTCAACATTCTGTCTTACCTCTCACTACAATTCTTTTGAAACTGTCAACATTCTGTCTTACCTCTCACTACTATTCTCTTGAAACTGTCAACATTCTGCCTTACCTCTCACTACAGTTCTCTTGAAGCTGTCATCATTCTACCTTACCTCTCACTACAGTTCTCTTGAATCTGTCAACTTTCTGTCTTACCTCTCACTACAATTCTCTTGAAGCTGTCATCTTTCTGTCTTACCTCTCACTACAGTTCTCTTGAAGCTGTCATCATTCTGCCTTACCTCTCGCTACAATTCTCTTGAAGCTGTCATCATTCTGTCTTACCTCTCACTACAATTCTCTTGAAGCTGTCATCATTCTGTCTTACCTCTCACTACAATTCTCTTGAAGTTGTCATCATTCTGTCTTACCTCTCACTACAATTCTCTTGAAGCTGTCATCATTCTGTCTTACCTCTCGCTACAATTCTCTTGAAGCTGTCATCATTCTGTCTTACCTCTCGCTACAATTCTCTTGAAGCTGTCATCATTCTGTCTTACCTCTCGCTACAATTCTCTTGAAACTGTCAACATTCTGCCTTACCTCTCACTACAGTTCTCTTGAAGCTGTCATCATTCTGCCTTACCTCTCACTACAATTCTCTTGAAGCTGTCATCATTCTGCCTTACCTCTCACCCTTTCTGTACAAGTGAAACAGCTCCCATTATCCAACAATCTCTAATCTCCCTTTCTGTACAAGTGAAACAGCTCCCATTATCCAACAATCTCTAATCTCCCTTTCTGTACAAGTGAAACAGCTCCCATTATCCAACAATCTCTAAACTCCCTTTCTGTACAAGTGAAACAGCTCCCATTATTCAACAATCTCTAGTCTCTCTTTCAGTGCAAGTGAAACAGCTCCCATTATCCAACAATCTCTAATCTCCCTTTCTGTACAAGTGAAACAGCTCCCATTATCCAACAATCTCTAATCTCCCTTTCTGTACAAGTGAAACAGCTTCCATTATTCAACAATCTCTAGTCTCCTTTTCAGTGCAAGTGAAACAGCTCCCATTATTCGACAATCTCTAGTCTCCCATTCAGTGCAAGTGTAACAGCTCCCATTATTCAACAATCTCTAGTCTCCCTTTCTGTACAATTGAAACAGCTCCCATTATTCAACAATCTCTAATCTCCCTTTCTGTACAAGTGAGACAGCTCCCATTATCCAACAATCTCTAGTCTCCCTTTCTGTACAAGTGAAACAGCTCCCATAATCCAACAATCTCTAATCTCCCATCCTGTACAAGTGAAACATCTCCCATTATCCAACAATCTCTAATCTCCCATCCTGTACAATTGAGGCTATATAAGTAAGCAGCAACAGAAAGAATGTTGTAATCGACCCATGAACTTTGCCAGAACAAGCTTGAACAACTTGCGGCTCCTGCACCAGGTACTCACTAGTCGAATTGACTATAGCATAGGGTAACGATCACAGACCGGAAATAAATTGTATATTTGTACTTTCCTATTAATGCAAGTATCTCCCAGTAGGGCTGTACAGCCCTACTGGGAGATACTTGCATTAATAGGAAAGTACAAATACAGCCCTACTGGGAGATACTTGCATTAATAGGAAAGTACAAATATACAATTTATTTCCGGTCTGTGATCGTTACCCTATGCTATAGTCATTGAGAACGTCATCGTGTAAGACACTACTGCAATAGCCAATTTTTAGTTGGCTGCGTGGTAGTGTGCCAAGCGTTCGGCTTCTCGTGGCAAGGCGCGGTGCCACTGAGTACGGGTTCGATCCCACTTCGGACCATATATTGTTCTTCGTTTTTTTCTATTGTTGTTTGTCTGTCAATTTTTCCGAGTGCTAACACATACTTCTTTGTTCTATTATTCCCTATTATCGCCTCGGAAGTTCCCCATATAATAATATTTATGTATTATTATTTGTACCCACTCACTAGTCGGCCTTGAATGATGTTGTTAAGCGACCACATGTCACGTGCGGACCTCTAGCCAATGGCTGTACTCCTGTACAAGTGACGCGCTAGATCAATCGCAGGCTAGCTAGTGGGATGTGACTGAGAAGATTAACTTCCCCTTTCTCGAGCTGTCAACGAGATCTCATCTCTACCGCTTCACCACGACAGCGCTTTTCTATTTCAAGCTGCGACTAGACGCTGAGATTATCGGCTGTGGCGCAGCGGCTTTGTACACAACTCCAACATAAAAACATGCAACAAAACAACAAATTGCAGATCAGCAAGCTGCAGCGTTGCAACATTAAGGGGGAGGGGGGATATCGCACTTCTGAGTGGGTGACCCCCCCCCCCACGTAAAATAAAGGGAGGTAAGTGGAACGATGGGTGATTCTTGATGTCGGGAAATGTAAGATCTTGTGGGATTCTTGATGTAATGAAATGTAAGATCTTGTGGGATTCTTGATGTAATGAAATGTAAGATTTTGTGTGATTCTTGATGTCGGGAAATGTAAGATCTTGTGTGATTCTTGATGTAGGGAAATGTAAGATCTTGTGGGATTCTTGATGTAATGAAATGTAAGATCTTGTGGGATTCTTGATGTAATGAAATGTAAGATTTTGTGTGATTCTTGATGTAGGGAAATGTAAGATCTTGTGTGATTCTTGATGTAGGGAAATGTAAGATCTTGTGTGATTCTTGATGTAAGGAAATGTAAGATCTTGTGGGATTCTTGATGTAATGAAATGTAAGATTGTGTGTGATTCTTGATGTAGGGAAATGTAAGGTCTTGGATGATTCTTGATGTAGGGAAATGTAAGGTCTTGGATGATTCTTGATGTAGGGCAATGTAAGATCTTGGATAATTCTTGATGTATGGAAATGTAAGATCTTGGATGATTCTTGATGTAGGGAAATGTAAGATCTTGGATAATTCTTGATGTAGGGAAATGTAATATCCTGGATGATTCTTGATGTAGGGAAATATAAAATTTTTGATAATTCTTGATGTAGGGAAATTTAATATCTTGAATGAATCTTGATGTAGGGAAATGTAATATCCTGAGTGTTTCTTGATGTAGGGAAATGTAACAATCTTGTATTAATGTTTATGTAAGGAAATGTAAGATCTTGGATGATTCTTAAATAGGACAACTATAAGATGATATCTTGTTTCTTGTTGTAGGGAAATGACCAGGGTGACCTTCGAGTGAATGAAGTCAACAGGTCGCTGCTGGGTGATATGACGTGACCGAATAATTAAAATTGTCCATGTTTCATAGATGTTGTGACGTGACACAGGTGACACATTTTTCCATGTTGGATGGATGCTGTGACGTGATACAGGTGACAAATGTTTTCCATGTTGGATGGATGCTGTGACGTGACACAGGTGACAAAGATTTCCATGTTTCATGGATGCTGTGACGTGACACAGGTGACACATTTTTCCATGTTGGATGGATGCTGTGACGTGACACAGTTGACAAAGGTTTCCATGTTTCATGGATGCTGTGACGTGACACAGGTGACAAAGGTTTCCATGTTTCATGGATGCTGTGATGTGACACAAGTTACAAAGGCTTCCATGTTGGATGGATGCTGTGACGTAACACAGTTGACAAAGGTTCCCATGTTTCATGGATGCTGCGACGTGACACAGGTGACAAAGGTTTCCATGTTGGATGGATGCTGCGACGTGACACAGTTGACAAATGTTTTCCATGTTGGATGGATGCTGCGACGTGACACAGTTGACAAATGTTTTCCATGTTGGATGGATGCTGTGACGTGACACAGTAGACAAAGGTTTCCATGTTGGATGGATGCTGTGACGTGACACAGTTGACAAAGGTTTCCATGTTGGATGGATGCTGTGATGTGACACAGGTGACAAAGGTTTCCATGTTTCATGGATGCTGTGACGTGACACAGGTGACAAATTTTTCCATGTTGGATGGATGCTGCGACGTGACACAGTTGACAAAGGTTTCCATGTTGGATGGATGCTGTGATGTGACACAGGTGACAAAGGTTTCCATGTTTCATGGATGCTGTGACGTGACACAGGTGACAAATTTTTCCATGTTGGATGGATGCTGTGATGTGACACAGGTGACAAAGGTTTCCATGTTTCATGGATGCTGTGACGTGACACAGGTGAAAAATTTTTCCATGTTGGATGGATGCTGTGACGTGACACAGTTGACAAAGGTTTCCATGTTTCATGAATGCTGTGACGTGACGCAGCTGACAAATGTTTTCCATGTTTCATGAATGCTGTGACGTGACACAGCTGACAAAGGTTCCCATGTTTCATGAATGCTGTGACATGACGCAGCTGACAAATGTTTTCCATGTTTCATGAATGCTGTGACGTGACACAGCTGACAAAGGTTTCCATGTTTCATGAATGCTGTGACGTGACGCAGCTGACAAAGGTTCCCATGTTTCATGAATGCTGTGACATGACGCAGCTGACAAAGGTTTCCATGTTTCATGAATGCTGTGACGTGACACAGCAGTAGTATACAAGGGTCCATTTGGGCCGAATTCCTCCGTAAATTAACAAAGCTATATAGTAGGCGCATTTCGCGCCTAATGTACACGAGAGACAAGGGGAGTTAATCGGTCGTGCGGCGGTGTGACCCCTCGGCGCTCCGCGTGCCCCGTGACCCTCGTGATCGGAGACGCGTAGTTGTTGTTTCATGTGTTTATTGTTGAGGAATGTCGGTGTTCAATGGTTGACTGATCGTCCCGTGATGTATCGCTTATTGTTGTTAAGTTAATCGCTTATTGTTGTTAAGAATGTGGACTAATGTATTGAAAGTGGTTAAAATGTTTATGACGTGTCGATGTGGTATTTGTTGATGGTCATTGTTAGGAAAACCGCGTGGGGTATCGCTTATTGTTGCGAAGTTAATCGCTTATTGTTGTCAAGAATGTGGTATTTTTTAAATGTTGAATGAAAATAATTAAAGGAGGTTATTTTAAATGTTGGAAAACCGCGTGTTACAGTAAAGATAAATAGTAATAAAACTGAATTTACATTAAAAAATACGAAATGTTTCAAAACGTTAAGAAATATAGTTAAATGTGATAAAACTGATTTTTAAAAAATGCGAAATAATAAAAACTATGAAAAAAAATAAGTTAACTGTAAATGCTGACGGAAAACTGTATGTTAAGTAAAGAAATTGGAATGACATAGCAGCTTTTGTTGACTGGGTGGCTAGTGGTACTTGACGATGGCTATTGTAAGGAAAAATCGCTTATTATTGTCAAGGAATCGTGGTGGTATTGTTGTCGACGAATATTGGTCATTGCTAGGAAAAATATGCTGACGGTCATTGTTAGGCATGTGACTGAAACTGCGTGTTTAGACTTAAAAGCATGTGACTAGGGGTGGTATTGTTGTTATTTTAAATACTGGTAATGTAACTAAAGAATTTGGTTAAATGATGGTGTATTGTTGTTCAGTTGATAGTCGCGCTGGACTACGGTATTGTTGTCAAGAATATGCTGACTGAAAATATAGTAAAGTTAGATGACGCGATAGGTTACTTTAAATGTTGGAAAACCACGTGTTATAATAAAGTTAAATAGTAATAAAACTGCATTCACGTTAAAATATACGAAAATTTTCATTTTCAAAAAATGAAATGCTCGCGGTATAATAAAATATTACTCTAAATTAAATTTGAATGAACGCGAAATAATAAAATATTCTGAAATAAAAAATAAATGTTAAGAAATTATATTTCAAAACGATAAAATTTAATTTCATGTTAAATACTTAAATGAAGGGGAAATTTATTTACATTTAAAATGAACGCGAAACTTATTTTAAATGAAAGAACATTAAAAATATAGGTGAAACGATACGAATTATAATAAAATTAAACGTATAAGAAAATTTGCGAAATATTAATTTTAAAATCGCAAACATTTAAAGTTAAATACTTAAATAAAGGGAAATTTAAAAATATAGGCGAATGTATTGATTTTTTTAAAAATTGTTTCAAAACGTTAAGAAGTTAAATGTGATAAAACTGATTTTTAAAAAATACGAAATAAAAAACTATGAATAAAAAATTAAAGGTGAATGAACGTGAAATAATAATATATTCTTAAATAAACATGGCGGGGATTAAAGGACGACACGTAAATGCTTACGCTATCTTGTTAGTGAATGTTATTTTAAAAGTTTGTTTATTATCAAAAATGTAGGTCATTGTTAGGCATGTGACACCACGTGCTCAGTTTATTTTAATTGCTGATAGAAAACCGCATACTAAAGTTTGGGTTATATTATGGTATAATAAAATATTTGAGAAACATTAAGAAATACGTAAAGTTAAATTAACGCGAATTAATAAAACTAAAATTTATTGACACAAAAAAAAAAATAATAATAATAATACAACTAAAATACGAATTTATTTACATTAAAAATAATAAAACTAAAATTGGAATTTATTTACACTAAAAATACGAAATTTGTAAAAATCACAAAATTAAAGGTGGATGAACGCGAAATATTATTCTTAAGAATTACTTAAAGTCAAAAGGTTCGCGAATTAATAAAACCTATAAAAAAAATAAGCGTCCGAATCTGAGAAATTTATTTACATTATAAAATATTATTCTTTAAAAATACTTTAAGTTTAAGGTTGGCAAATTAATCAAACCTAAAAATACGCGTCCGACCGACTCTGAGCTCTCTACCTAAGTAAGTGTCCGAAATAAGGTAACCAGATTTTTAACACACGGCCAGATTTTTCTACTAGTCGATAGTACGATAGTAGATTCATCTGAGCGTTACCTACCCAAATTTGGTCATGAAACTTGTACCTACCCAAATTTGGGCATGAAACTTGCACCTACCCCAAATTTGCGCATGCGGCTTGATACCACGTGACCATGTCGCATGAATAGTGCTAACCGGCCACCTCACAAGGCGCATGTGTGACCGATCACGTGAGAAGGAGCTTCTACCTGGCTAGTAGTCGTTCGTTAGTAGACGCCTGAGTGTGGTCACGAAAATTAGTTGCTGCCGAGACGTACCCAATATTAAAGTTAATTAAAGATGGTTGAACAAGTGTATTTCTATAACACATCGACGTCAAATCGTGAGTAGAAATATTTAAACAGGGAAATATAAGAAAGTAATATATATATATATATTTAATTAATTTTTTTTTTTTTTTGGGGTAAAGTTGTGAAATGTTAAGAAATTATATTATATTTCAAAACGATAAAATTAAAAGTTCATGTTAAATACTTAAAGGAAGGGGAAATTTATTTACATTTAAAATGAACGCGAAACTTATTTTAAATGAAAGAACATTAAAAATATAGGTGAAACGATACGAATTATAATAAAATTGAAATGTATAAGAAAATTTGCGAAATATTAATGTTAAAAATCGCAAATATTTAAAGTTAAATACTTAAATAAAGGGAAATTTAAAAATATAGGCGAATGTATTTATTTAAAAAAAAAAAAATTGTTTCAAAACGTTAAGAAGTTAAATGTGATAAAACTGATTTTTTAAAAATACGAAATAAAAACTATGAAAAATTAAAGGTGAATGAACGTGAAATAATAATATATTCTTAAATAAACATGGCGGGGATTAAAGGACGACACGTAAATGCTTACGCTATCTTGTTAGTGAATGTTATTTTAAAAGTTTGTTTATTATCAAAAATGTAGGTCATTGTTAGGCATGTGACACCACGTGCTCAGTTTATTTTAATTGCTGATAGAAAACCGCATACTAAAGTTTGGGTTATATTATGGTATAATAAAATATTTGAGAAACATTAAGAAATACGTAAAGTTAAATTAACGCGAATTAATAAAACTAAAATTTATTTACACAAAAAAAAAAATAATAATAATACAACTAAAATACGAATTTATTTACATTAAAAAATAATAAAACTAAAATTGGAATTTATTTACACTAAAAATACGAAAATGTGTCAAAACCACAAAATTAAATGTGGATGAACGCGAAATATTATTCTTAAGAATTACTTAAAGTCGAAAGGTTCGCGAATTAATCTCTCTCTCTCTCTCGCTCTTTCACATTCAAGGTAAATCAAGTCAAATAAAAAACAAATTTCATAAAAGTTAGTTCGATAGTCAAAAAGTTAGTACCATAATCAAAACAGTTAGAGCCAACTTTCTTTTCTCTTCCTTTCTTATAATCTGGAGTCCCGTTTGCTTTATGTTAAGGGACACAACACCCTCTATATTTTATCGACTTTTTTCTAACACAGTTTCCTAGGTCTAACACACCCTTCCCTCCTAGGTTTCTGTCCTTGTTTCCTAACACTACTTCCTAGGTTTCTGACCTTCCCTCCTAGATTTCTGACCTCCCCTCCTTGATTTCTGTCCCTGCCTCGTAGGTTTCTGACCTTCCCTCCTTGTTTTCTAACACAGCTTCAGCCTTTGCTTCCTAGTTTTCTGTCCTTGCCTCTTGGATTTCTGCCCTTGCCTCCTAGGTTTCTGACCTTGCCTCCTAAGTTTCTGCCCTTGCCTCCTAGGTTTCTACCCTTGCCTCCTAGGTTTCTGTCTTTGCCTCCTAGATTTCTGTCTTTGCCTCCTAGGTTTCTGTCTTTGCCTCTTAGCTTTCTGCCCTCGCCTCCTAGGTTTCTGTCCCTACCTCGAAGGTTTCTGACCTTCCCTTCTTGTTTTCTAACACAGCTTCAGCCTTTGCTTCCTAGTTTTCTGTCCTTGCCTCTTGGGTTTCTACCCTTGCCTGCTAGGTTTCTACCCTTGCCTCCTAGGTTTCTGCCCTTGCCTCCTAGGTTTCTGCCCTTGCCTCCTAGGTTTCTGACCTTGCCTCCTAGGTTTCTGTCCTTGCCTCCTAGGTTTCTGCCCCTTGTCTCCTAGGTTTCTGCCCGTGTCTCCTAGGTTTCTGTCTTTGCCTCCTAGGTTTCTGTCTTTGCCTCCTAGGTTTCTGTCTTTGCCTCTTAGCTTTCTGCCCTTGCCTCCTAGGTTTCTGTCCCTACCTCGAAGGTTTCTGACCTTCCCTTCTTGTTTTCTAACACAGCTTCAGCCTTTGCTTCCTAGTTTTCTGTCCTTGCCTCTTGGGTTTCTACCCTTGCCTCCTAGGTTTCTGCCCTTGCCTCCTAGGTTTCTGACCTTGCCTCCTAGGTTTCTGTCCTTGCCTCTTAGGTTTCTGCTCTTGCCTCCTAGGTTTCTGCCCTTGCCTCCTAGGTTTCTGACCGTGTCTCCTAAGTTTCTGCCCTACCTCCTAAGTTTCTGCCCTTACCTCCTAAGTTTCTGCCCTTGCCTACTAGGTTTCTGCCCTTGCCTACTAGGTTTCTGCCCTTGCCTCTTAGGTTTCTGCCCTTCCCTCTTTGGTTTCTGCCCTTGCCTCTTTGGTTTCTGCCCTTGCCTCTTTGGTTTCTGCCCTTGCCTCTTAGGTTTCTGCCCTTGCCTCCTAGGTTTCTGCCCTTGCCTCTTAGGTTTCTGCCCTTGCCTCTTAAGTTTCTGCCCTTCCCTCTTTGGTTTCTGCCCTTGCCTCCTAGGTTTCTGACCTTGCCTCCTAGGTTTCTGACCTTCCCGCCTTGTTTTCTGCCGTGAAGAGGACAACTTTTAAATTGACGAAGACAACTTTTGAATTGCCAAAGACAACTTTTGAAATAGAATACGAGGGACAAAAGTTCCGATAGGTGACCATGTCCTTTCTGACATTCCCTCCTTGTTTTCTAACACAGCTTCCTAGATTTCTGACCTTCCCCCCCCCCCTTGTTTTCAGCCTTTGCTTCCTAGTTTTCTGTCCTTGCCTCTTAGGTTTCTGCCCTTGCCTCCTAGATATCTGACCTTGCCTCCTAGGAGATTCACAAACTAGCGAAATTAGGCTAAAAAAATAACACATGGATACTAAAAAAAGCAACTTATCGAATATAGGTTACTAAAGTAACATACTATAATATTAAAGAACTAAGATCACACTTTTTATGTGTCTGGAGGCGTGATAACAACTGTAAGTGTGATCTTAGTTCTTTAATATTATAGTATGTTACTTTAGTAACCTATTTTCGATAAGTTGCTTTTTTTAGTATCCATGTGTTATTTTTGTAACCTAATTTCGCTAGTTTGTGAATCTCATTGTTTACTTTTATTATTTTCTTCTCTTGTAATGTTTACTGTTCTTTATTCTTTAGTTGTAATGTTTCAATTTCTTTTCTACAGATGTCTAACACTTGTCATCTCTGCTCCAAAACTTTCACCCGGAGCCGGGACATAAAACGACACGTTGCTAGTGTACATGTGCGTCGGGAATACAAATGTGCTGTTTGTGAACGAGTTTATAATAGAGCAGACAATCTTACCAAACATATTAAGACAGAGCATTCTGCATCTCTTGTATCAGTAGTTCCTGCATCACCAGCATGTCCACAACTATCGACAACCTCACGCAAGCGGGCAGTAAAGAGTTCGACTCAAGAGCCCTCAAAGAGACCAAGACTTATTAATGAAATAGACTCTTTAAATAAGTTACCCGAAGATATTAGGAAGATATATAAGAACAACTGGTTAGCAATTAGAACACATGAACGTAGGAACAAATACATGGACACGTACACTATATTTCATCAGCCTGATACTCCTATAGATTGGAAGACTCTTGTAAACCCAATCTTCCAAGGCCAGAAAAAGCGTTTCAAGGTGAATTATAGTCATCATCTAGTTTTAAGACATAGAGAGACACAGGGGCTGCGTTACTTTCACGCAAGCTCAAATAACGCGACAGGGTTAGATAAACCCTTGTTAGTTAACAACAGAAATGATTTTGAAATATTTGTTACTAGATTAAATGAAAGTGATATATTAGGGTATGCAAATAAAAACAGGGAGACAACCAAATATACCTTAGAAGCCTTAGTCAGTACGAGTGTTTATATTTATAAACTTAAAGAATATCCTATAGGGTGTCTGTTAGATATCCCACCCTATATTACATCAAATCATGGTATTAATACCCTTCAAATCGATTCCCGTTCTAAAGTTTACAATGATAATCTCTGCTTCTTCCGTTGTCTAGCTGTCCATCGTGGCACTTCAAATACTGATGTTAGGAAGGCTTCAAGACTACTTTTCAAACAGTTTAACCCGTCTCTAATGTTAAGTAGCTTTCACGGTGTAACTCTTGCCGAAATGCCTCTCTTAGAAAATTGTTTTTCAATAAACATAGATATTTTTGAGTTTGATTCTGACCAAGCCTTGCGTATTGTCCTGAGAAGCGGTAGTAGTTATAATGAAACTCTCCGTCTTTTACTTTACAAAAACCATTTCTTTTATATAAACGATCTTTCCAGGGCTAGTAAAAGCTTTTCTTGTGGAAAATGTGGGAAACTGTGGAAAAAGTTTGGGCGTATGGATAGGCACGAAAAAACTTGCAATGGGGATATGACTGTAGAGACATATAAAGGTGGTGTTTACTCTTCACCTGAAAGTATATGGGACGCGATCAGCGTTGAAGGGATAAGTACTCCAGAGTGTTTTATTTACCCATTCAGGGCGACATTCGATTATGAATGTTACTTTGATAGTAGGAATGTTCCCCAAGAGACGCACTCGACTACCTTTGTAGCTAAGCACGTGCCCCTCTCCTGCTCTATAGCGTCAAATGTCCCCGGGTGGGAGGCCCCAAAATGCTTCATAACCAAGGGTGACCCGCAGGTTTTAGTTAGTCAAATGCTTGATTATCTCACTGGTATAGCTGGTAAGGCATATTCGTTGTTGCGAGATCGGTTTGAAAGTATTTTTACTCAACTCCATGATCTGAATAAAGACAAGCTAATAGCTAAGTTTGATGAGTATTTAAAAGAGCTTCCGGTGATAGGGTTTAACTCGGGGAAATATGACGTCAACGTCATTAAACCTTATTTAATAAAGCACTTCATGGGTGTCACTGCCCAAGTGGGTGAAGAAGGTAATAGTATGGAAGAAGAAGAAGCTGATGTTATCGAAGAAGAGGAAGATACAATGGAAGTAAACTACAAAGTAGCAAAACCGTTCAAGTTTATAGTTAAAAGAAACAATAACTTTATGTGTATTGCAACACAGAATCTAAAATTCTTAGATATAGTAAACTATCTAGCCCCCGGTTTCAGCTACAGCAAGTACTTGGCAGCTTATAAAGTAGAGGAGACAAAGGGTGTTTTCTGTTACGAGTACCTAACGGATTTAAACAAGTTGAATGAGACGGAACTACCCCCACACGAAGCATTTCATTCGTCGTTAAAAAATTCCAACATTTCCAAGGAGGAGTACGCTCTGTGTAAAAAGGTCTGGAAGGATAATAACATGACCACCCTTAGAGACTTTTTGGTGTGGTATAATAACAAAGATGTAGTCCCATTCTTAGAAGCCTTGGAGCAGCAGGTTCGCTTTTATGGGGAGCGGGGTGTGGACTGTTTTAAAGACGCCATTTCGGTTCCGGGTGTTTGTTTAAAGTATCTTTTTAAGACCGTTAATAGGGGTGTAATGTTTAGTTTATGTTCGAGCAAACAGGCGAGTCTACACACAATGATTAGAGATAATATCGTCGGGGGTCCCTCTATAATTTTCCATAGGTATCACGAGGTAGGCAAAACGCTTATTAGGGGTGGAAAGGTAGTCAAATCCATCCAAGGTTACGATGCCAATGCGTTGTATCTTTGGGCTCTGATGAACCCAATGCCAACAGATTATCCAATTATTAGAAGAATGGAGACCGGGTTTAGGGTCGAAAAAGATAACTATTATGTCCAACAAAGTAGAGAGTGGCTAATGTGGGTCGCCCACCAAAAAGGGGTGGAGTTGAAAACTCAGTTTAACGGGAGGGAGTTTCGGTTAGGTAATAGAAACATCCCCGTGGATGGGTGGGACAAATCCAATAGAATAGGCTACAATTTTCATGGTTGTCTGTACCATGGTCACAAAGAATGTCCCCTCACCAAAGATAAAGATAGAAACCCTGTTAATAATGAGCCCTTGTTCGAGCTGTTTGAAAAAACATGTGAGATACACACCTACCTAACCGAGGAGGTAAAAGTCCCAGTAGAAGTTATGTGGGAATGTGAGTGGCAGGCTCTGAAAAAGTCTGACCCAACCATTAGGGCTTTCCTTTCTAAAGCCATCCCTCGAGCTAGACCCTCTTACTCTAAAGAAGGGCTCCCTCTTAGTGATAAACAGATTCTGAGTTCTATTTCAGATGGGACATGTTTTGGTTTAGTGGAATGTGATCTACACGTCCCCGACCGCCTGAAGGGACATTTCAGTGAGATGACTCCAATTTTCAAAAATATTGACGTCACGCGTGATGATATTGGACCGTTTATGGGTGAATATGCCCTCAAACATAACTTGTTGTCAACACCTCGTCGCACCCTAATCGGTAGTTATATCGGGGAAAAAATTTTGTTGGCAACACCACTGTTAAAATGGTATTTAGACCACGGCTTGGAGGTAACAAAAATTTATCAAGTGATAGAATATCAACCGTCTAGTTGTTTTAAAAAGTTTGGTGAAATGGTTTCTGACGCTAGGAGGGCTGGTGATCTAGACGAAAGTCAATCTATAGTAAGCGATACGATGAAGCTCTTAGGAAACTCAGCCTACGGAAAGACTCTAACCGATAAGGCCAATCATAGCGCTGTCTCGTACGTTCAGGGGGATGAGATATCGAAAATGATTAATAGTTCCCGCTTTAAAAAGATGACTGAAATAGGGGAGGATCTTTTTGAAATTGAGATGGAGAAAAAGAAAACTGTTTGGGACTTGCCCCTACAAATCGGTTTCTTCGTCTATCAATATGCAAAACTTCGTATGTTAGATTTTTATTTCGAGTTCTTAGATAAGTTTGTAGAAAGGTCCAACTTTCAGTTATGTGAAACAGATACTGATAGTTTATACTTAGCCTTAAGCGCACCTAAGCTAGAGGACATAGTTAAGTCAGGTCTGCGGGATGAGTTTAATAGCGTATATAAAGACTGGTTTCCTGCCGAGTTTTGCGATGAGCATATTATCAAGACAGACTGTATAAACTGTAAGGGTGTTAAAGCGTACACCAAACGAACGCCCGGGCTTTTTAAACTAGAGTACGAAGGGACAGCTCTTGTTAGTTTATGTAGTAAGACGTACCATTGTAGTGGGGATTACGATAAATCAGTTGTAAAGGGCTAAGCAAGCAACACAACAAATTAGATAAAGATATGTTTTTAGAGGTTCTCGCTTCGCAAAAGGCTAAGGGTGGGAAAAATGTAGGTTTCAAAGTCTTAAATAATTCTATATTTTCCTACAGTCAAACAAGAAATGGTCTTTCCTATTTCTATATAAAAAGAAAGGTAGCTGATGATAACGTCTCGACTACACCTCTAGATATTTAACTCTTTACACTACCAGCTTAGACTAACCAGTAATCTCTAACTGTTTCACCCCTTATGATTCATTTATGACATAGAACTAAGCAGACACCCAACTACATAGCTATAAATAATTTGTTATCCTTGTACTATATATTTACTCAGGGTACTGAATATTTTTTTGTAATTTTATATACTATACGCTGTATGTTATACACCTATTGAGATAATAAAAGAATAAAATATATCTTTGTCTTCTGTTTTATATTGAGCGTTTTTCATTGATGTAATCTACTAACCTATCACTATCGATCAAGTACATCAAGAACTCCAAAGTCAGCACACACCAGACATAAACACGTCCCTTCCGGGGTCAACACGACGACCGCACGATCCGCCACGAGGTCACCACGCGCCCGCCGCACGAGGGGTCACGCCGTCGCACGACCGATTAACTCCCCTTGTCTCTCGTGTACATTAGGCGCGAAATGCGCCTACTATATAGCTTTGTTAATTTACGGAGGAATTCGGTCCAAATGGACCCTTGTATACTACTCACAGCTGACAAAGGTTTCCATGTTTCATGAATGCTGTGACGTGACGCAGCTGACAAAGGTTTCCATGTTTCATGAATGCTGTGACGTGACGCAGCTGACAAAGGTTTCCATGTATCATGGATGCTGTGACGTGACGCAGCTTCCTCAACACCTCCAACATAAGACTTCACTACAGCCCTATCGTTGGCTGACCTACTTACATGTCAACAAAAGCATTATCTAAACACATGCCCATCTCTGTAGTATGCCGGTGAGAATTACAGGATCGGAGAATAATGGCCGCAGCCTAATGCAGTCTTCACGAGATGTTCGTGTCTGAGTTTGTGCTTCACTATCTTATATATGGCCATAGGTAGCTCCATATAGAGAACTTTTCTGCAGGTAGCAATCTGATCATCAGATGAGGGCCCTTCCAGCGTTTGTTTCGACTCGCCAGCAACGTTATCGATGTATTTTGATATTATACCACAATCTGACCACTCCAATGTTGCAGTTATTCTCTTGTACGATGTATTTTCGTCTTAACCTTCTTCTCTGAAGGGAGTTATATTGTTTTCGTTTGTCTGGTGTGTGAAGAGCTACTTCAGGACAATGTCATTTCATTTTGTGTCGTCACATCCACTTCATGACGTCACATCTACTTCATGAGATGGAACATTGGCGCTACAGTCTCTCGTGGTCATTTGGACCTAACCCACCAATGAAATAGCTCAGCACACGCTAGGCAAATGAGAACGATATAACTCCCTTCAGAAAAGAAGTTAAGACGAAATTACATCGTACAAGAGAATAACTGCAACATTGGAGTGGTCAGATTGTGGTACAATATCTAGACAAACGCTAATAATGACCAAGCAGTGACAAAACCTAGCGACAAGCGCTAATAATGACCAAGCAGTGACAAAACCTAGCGACAAGCGTTAATAATGACCAAGCAGTGACATAACCTAGCGACAAGCGTTAATAATGACCAAGCAGTGACATAACCTAGCGACAAGCGTTAATAATGACCAAACAGTGACAAAACCTAGCGAAAAGCGTTAATACTGACCAAGCAGTGACATAATCTAGCGACAAGCGTTAATAATGACCAAGCAGTGACAAAACCTAGCGACAAGCGTTAATAATGGTCAAACAGTGACATAATCTAGCGACAAGCGCTAGTAATGACCAGCCAGTCACATAATTTAGCGACAAGCGCTAATAATGACCAATCACTGATAAAACCTAGCGCCAAGCGTTAATAATGACCAACCAATGACATAACCTAGCGCCAAGCGTTAATAATGACCAAACAGTGACAAAACCTAGCGACAAGCGCTAATAATGACCAATCAATGACAAAACCTAGCGCCAAGCGTTAATAATGACCAATCAATGACAAAACCTAGCGCCAAGCGTTAATAATGACCAACCAATGACATAACCTAGCGCCAAGCGTTAATAATGATCAAACAGTGACAAAACCTAGCGCCAAGCGTTAATAATGACCAACCAATGACATAACCTAGCGACAAGCGTTAATAATGACCAAAAAGTGACAAAACCTAGCGACAAGCGTTAATAATGACCAACCAATGACATAACCTAGCGACAAGCGTTAATAATGACCAATCAATGACAAAACCTAGCGACAAGCGTTAATAATGACCAAACAGTGACATAATCTAGCGACAAGCGTTAATAATGACCAAGCAGTGACAAAACCTAGCGACAAGTGTTAATAATGACCCAGCCGTGACATAACCTAGCGACAAGCTCACCCGATTTTCAGACAGAATTTCTTTCTGGTCCTTCTCCATTATGCTTAATATTTACTTCCGTTCGTTCATCATTATAAAGATCTTTAATGTATTCTGTCCATCATTCTCTTATGCTTTCTTGTTCAATCAACAGTTCTCCTTCCTTTGATCTTAAATATCCAGTTTTTGATTGCGTTTTTCTTCCGGTTAATTCTTCAATTTGTTTGTATATAGCTTTAGCATCTCCTTTTTGTTGCATTTCAATTTCTTTGAATCTCTCTTTTAACCATGCTTATTTTGCTTCATTGCATTTTATTACAATTTCTTTATTTAATCTCTTATACTCATCTTTATTTTCTTTATTTCTTCTTCTTGTATCCATTAGCTGCAAAATGTCATCTGTCATCCATTTCTTTCTTGAATTTGTCCTCACTGATGGTATGAACACTTTTGATGTTTGTTGCATTGATTCTTTTAGCATTTCCCACTGTTCATCAATACTTTGTATCTTCTCTATTGCATTGTACCGGTTGTGAATTGTGATTTTATATTTGTCTTGCAGCTTCTTGTCTGATTTGAGTAAATCTAAATTTAACTTGATGTTACTTGAGGCTCGTTTTGTTGTTTTTAATTTTACTCTAAGCTTTCCCACAACTGGTACATGATCACTATTGCAATCTGCCCCTGGTCTAGTTTTCACACACACCAGACTGTTTCTAAATCTATTGCTTATCATTATATAATCAATTTGATTATGTGCGATGTATCCTGGGCTTTTCCATGTCCACAGACGTCTTTGATGTTGCTTAAACTAGGTGTTTCCTATCATCGAGTTGTTTGTTCTTGCCCAAGTCAATAAGTTTGTCACCTCTTTCATTCCTCTCGCCTAAGCCATAATGACCAACTTCCTCAACTCTTTCCTTTCCTACTTTTGCGTTAAGATCCCCAAGGACTATGGTGTTTTCATGTGGTTTGCATTCACGAAGTGCCTCATTTAACTCGTCGTAAAATTTATCAATTGTTTCCTCTAGACTGTCTGCTGTACGTGCATAAACTTGTATAAGATTTATGTCTATCGGCTTTCCATTCAATTTCACTAAAAGGACTCTGTCAGATATTGGGTAAAAGCCTTTCACTGTTCTTGCTCTTTCTGCATCCAAAATGATACCTACTCCTCTTTGGTGCTCAGTACCTCTAGAATAGATTATTTTATGTTTATCAGAATACATCTCCCCTGATCCGGTGTATCTCATTTCACAAAGTCACAGTAAATGTAAACCCATTCTTTTCATTTCTTGTATGATGTTTTCCATTTTCCCCTTCTACGTGAGTTTTCTCACATTCCAAGTACCTATCTTTAGAGTTTGTTAGAGACACACTCTAGCGATAAGTATTCACAGCGACATAACTAGACGGAAATACCTGACAATGACCAGGCAGTGACGCACTCTAGCGGTAAGTATTCACAGCGACATAACTAAACGGAAATAAACGGAAATACCTGAAAATGACCAGGCAGTGACACACTCTACCGGTAAATATTCACAGCGACAAAACTAGGCGGAAATACCTGACAATGACCAGGCAGTGACACACTCTAGCGGTAAATATTCACAACGACAAAACTAGGCGGAAGTACCTGACAATGACCAGGCAGTGACACACTAAGTAGTTGAGCCCAACAATTAAACCGGGCCATGACCTGTTACGAGGTCACCGTTATCAGTCCGGGGTAGTTGGCGATGATTGAACGTTCAGTCGTTAACTTGAACAGACTCACAACACTAGTGACGCTGGCGTCAGGGTAGACACATACCCGGTGAGAGTCAGCAGAGACTGATCGATAGCTGGAGCCAGGAACACGTCACCACCACAACCACTTTGTCCAGTTGTCTATTTCCTGGGAATAAAGGTATTTTTAGAGAAACTTTTCTTTCTCTCTCTCTCTCTCTCTCTCTCTGTCTCTCTCTCTCCCTCTCTTTCTTTTAATACAGCAATTCATGCTCTCTTCTTTCACACTTAGCGCAACATTTTCTCTCATTACAACATTTAACGCCCTCTCATTACTACATTTAACGCCCTCTCATTGCTACATTTAACGCCCTCTCATTGCTACATTTAACGTCCTCTCATTACTACATTTAACGTCCTCTCATTACTACATTTAACGTCCTCTCATTACTACATTTAACGCCCTCTCATTGCTACATTTAACGTCCTCTCATTATTACATTTAACGCACACTCATTACTACATTTAACGCCCTCTCATTACTACATTTAACGCCCTCTCATTACTACATTTAACACCCTCTCATTACTACATTTAACGCCCTCTCATTACAAATTCATTCTCTTTCACTTTATATCATTCTCTGTTTCCGTCAGTAAAACAATTCACATTCTCCCTTCTTACATGCTCTCCCGATTACAATCATGCTCTATCTCTTACATCTCTGTATTAGGGCAAAGAACTTCATTTCTTCTCTCAGAGCTGTTTTCTAATCACTCATTACAGTAATCTTACCCACTCTCTGCTCATAATTTTAATTCTCATATCTCTCATTACCAAAGCTCCACTCAATTTAATCATCTTATATCTCTCATTACCAAAGTTCCACTCAATATAATCATCTTGTATCTCTCATTACCAAAGTTCCACTCAATATAATCATCTTATATCTCTCATTAACAAAGTTCCACTCAATACAATCATCTCATGTCTCTCATTAACAAAGTTACACTCAATATAATCATCTCATGTCTCTCATTACCAAAGTTACACTCAATATAATCATCTCATGTCTCTCATTACCAAAGTTCCACTCAATATAATCATCTCATGTCTCTCATTACCAAAGTTACACTCAATATAATCATCTCATGTCTCTCATTACCAAAGTTACACTCAATATAATCATCTCATGTCTCTCATTACCAAAGTTCCACTCAATACAATCATCTCATATCTCTCATTAACAAAGTTCCACTCAATGCAATCATCTCATTCCTCTCATTAACAAAGTTACACTCAATATAATCATCTCATGTCTCTCATTACCAAAGTTCCACTCAATATAATCATCTCATGTCTCTCATTAACAAAGTTCCACTCAATATAATCATCTCATATCTCTCATTAACAAAGTTCCACTCAATACAATCATCTCATGTCTCTCATTACCAAAGTTCCACTCAATATAATCATCTTATATCTCTCATTATAAAAAAAAAAACTACCACTCTGTTCATTCTGTGTTATTATTTCACAGATAGATAGGTCATGTCCTTCATGACCACATATGTCCTCCATGACCACACATGTCCTCTATGACCACACATGTCCTCCATGACAACACATGTCCTCTATGACCACACATGTTCTCCATGACAACACATGTCCTCTATAACCATACATGTCCTCCATGACCACACATGTCCTCTATCACCACACATGTCCTCTATGAAAACACATGTCCCCCATGACCACACATGTCCCCCATGACCACACATGTCCCCCATGACCACACATGCCCCCCATGACCACACATGTCCCCCATGACCACATATGTCTCCCATGATCACACATGTCCCCCATGACCACACATGTCCCCATGACCACACATGTCCCCCATGACCACACATGTCCTCCATGACCACACATGTCCCCCATGACCACACATGTCCCCCATGACCACACATGTCCTACATGACCACACATGTCCCACATGACAATACATGTCCCCCATGACCACACATGTCCCCCATGACCACACAGGTCTCCCATGACCACACATGTCCCCCATGACCACACATGTCCCCCATGACCACACATGTCCCCCATGACCACACATGCCCTCCATGACCACATATGTCCCCCATGACCACACATGTCCTACATGACCACACATGTCCTACATGACAATACATGTCCCCATAACCACACATGTCCCCCATGACCACACATGTCCCCCATGACCACACATGTCCTCCATGACCAAACATGTCCCCCATGACCACACATGTCCCCCATGACCACACATGTCCTCCATGACCACACATGTCCCCCATGACCACACATGTCCCCCAATACCACACATGTCTCCCATGACCACACATGCCCTCCATGACATTCTATTATTTAATGTACAAGTATTTATATTCTACTTATCTCTTTTCTCATCTACAAATTTCTGATGTTATATTTATCGCTCTTCTGTTCTCACTTTTACATCTATTATTTCTTTCTACTTATCGATTTTATTTATTATCACTTTTACAATTCCATTTATCGCTATTCTGTTCTATTTATCGTTCTTTGTTCTATTTATCGCTCTTCTGTTCACTTTTCAAACAACTCTTCTGTACTATTTATTACTCTTGTAAGTTTACTTTTCATCTTAATGTCCATGTTCTTTCTCTCCAGTGACGGATAGCGCTGTTTTCTTCTACTTGTTTCTCTAGATTTCCTCCGGTCCTCACAGCTGCCCCCTATTTCCTCCAGTTCCCCCTATTTTCTCCAATTCCCCTTATTTCCTCCAATTCACCTATTTCCTCCAGTTCCCCCTATTTCCTCCAATTCCCCTTATTTCCTCCATTCCCCCTATTTCCTCCATTCCCCCTATTTTCTCCATTACCCCTATTTTCTCCATTCCCCCTATTTCCTCTATTCCCCCTATTTTCTCCATTACCCCTATTTCCTCCATTCCCCCTATTTTCTCCATTCCCCCTATTTCCTCCATTCCCCCTATTTCCTCCAGTTCCACCTATTTCCTCTAATTCCCCTTACTTCCTCCATTCCCCCTATTTCCTCCAGTTCCCCCTATTTCCTCCATACCCCCTATTTCCTCCAGTTCCCCCTATTTCCTCCAATTCCCCTTATTTCCTCCATCCCCCTATTTCCTCCAGTTCCTCCTATTTCCTCCAATTCCCCTTATTTTCTCCATTCCCCCTATTTTCTCCATTCACCCTATTTCCTCCATTCCCTCTTTTTTCTCAAATTCACCTATTTCCTCCAGTTCCGCCTATTTCCTCCAATTCCCCTTATTTCCTCCAATTCACCTATTTCCTCCAGTTCCCCCTATTTCCTCCAATTCCCCTTATTTCCTCCAATTCACCTATTTCCTCTATTCCCCCTATTTCCTCCAATTCTCATTATTTCCTCCATTCGCCCTATTTTCTCCATTCCCCCTATTTCCTCCATTCCCCCTATTTCCTCCAATTCCCCTTATTTTCTCCATTTCTTCTATTTCCTCCAGTTCCCCCTATTTCCTGCAGGTCCCCCTATTTCGTCCAATTCCCCTTATTTCCTCCAATTCACCTATTTCCTCCAGTTTCCCCTATTTCCTCCAATTACCCCTATTTCCTCCAATTCACCCATTTCCTTCACACCCCCCCCCCTATTTCCTTCAATTCCCCTTATTTCCTCCATTCCCCCTATTTCCTCCAATTCCCTCTATTTCCTCTACTTTCACCCTATTTCCTCCACTTTCCCCCATTTTCTTCCAGTTCCTCCGATTTCTTCCAGTTTCCCTTTATTTCCTCCAATTCCAACTATTTCATCTAATTCCAACTATTTCCTCCACTTTCTCCCTATTTCCTCCAATTCCCACTATTTCATCCAATTCCCCCTATTTCCTCCAATTCCCTCTATTTTCTCCATTTCCCCATATTTCCTCCAATTCCCTGTATTAAATACTTTCTAAGGTCCTCTTCTATTGTGTTCAGCTACTTTCTACTTAAGCTTCCTCTTCCGCTATTGTGATCAGCTACTTCCTACTTGAAGCTTCCTGTTCCTCTATTGGGATAAGCTACTTTCTACTTAAGCTTCCTGTTCCTCTATTATGATCAGCTACTTCCTACTTGAAGCTTCCTGTTCCTCTATTGTGATCAGCTACTTTATACTTAAGCTTCCTATTCCTCTATTGTGTTCAGCTACTTTCTACTGGAAGCTTCTTGTTCCTCTACTGTGTTCAGCTACTTTCTACTGGAAGCTTCTTGTTCCTCTACTGTGTTCAGCTACTTTCTACTGGAAGCTTCTTGTTCCTCTACTGTGTTCAGCTACTTTCTACTTGAAGCTTCTTGTTCCTCTATTGTGTTCAGCTACTTTCTACTTTAAGCTTCTTGTTCCTCTATTGTGTTCTGCTACTTTCTACTTGAAGCTTCCTGTTCCTCTATTGTGTTCAGCTACTTTCTACTTGAAGCTTCCTGTTCCTCTATTGTGTTCAGATACTTTCTACTTGAAGCTTCTTGTTCCTCTACTGTGTTCAGCTACTTTCTACTTGAAGCTTCTTGTTCCTCTATTGTGTTCAGCTACTTTCTACTGGAAGCTTCTTGTTCCTCTATTGTGTTCAGCTACTTTCTACTTGAAGCTTCCTGTTCCACTATTGTGTTCAGCTACTTTCTACTTTAAGCTTCCTGTTCCTCTATTGTGTTCAGCTACTTTCTACTGGAAGCTTCTTGTTCCTCTACTGTGTTCAGCTACTTTCTACTTGAAGCTTCTTGTTCCTCTATTGTGTTCAGCTACTTTCTACTTGAAGCTTCCTGTTCCTCTATTGTGTTCAGCTACTTTCTACTTGAAGCTTCCTGTTCCTCTCTTGTGTTCAGCTACTTTCTACTTGAAGCTTCCTATTCCTCTATTGTATTCAGCTACTTTCTACTTGAAGCTTCCTGTTCCTCTATTGTATTCAGCTACTTTCTACTTGAAGCTTCTTGTTCCTCTATTGTGTTCAGATACTTTCTACTTAAGCTTCCTGTTTCTCTATTTGATGACCACGCGCCCTCACTTCCACCCCTCACCCCCACCTCTCTCTGTGACCACAACTATGACAAGGTCCCCGTCTGCTACTTACGACGTTGTTATCAACCTTGACCTTCATGATGCACGATATTGTGTGGTTGAAGTATGAAGTGAGAACGGTCTTGTTCCACTGGGTGTTACTTGCCTCGCTGTGTGTGACCTACAACACACACTGTGTCATCCGACCACGTGTAATGGACCTGTTACGATCCACTGCCACCCCCATGTGGTCGTGACGGAGATCTTGTCACGTGGGCTCCGTTACAGGCCTGGCAGAGATAACTAACCTGAGCCAGGAATTGAGCTGACTCTTATTTGCTTATCTCATCTTATTAGAACAGCTTACGTTAATGGCCGTGTTTGTTTATCGAAATGAGGTCACGACAATTAGCCACCACTACAGTTTGTCTTGCTATTTATCATGTAACAAACTACTCGTATCTGACTGACTGCCAATCTGTCTCTGCTTTCAAAGTCTGTATTTCTTTCTTTGTGTCTGTACATACACACATATACCATTTGTTTTGACCATCAAACATTTCCTGATTGTTTGAAACCACCTACCGGCGAGCTGACGTCTTTCCCCGCCGCCATCAACCTCGTGGTTGTATCTCAGAGACTAGATCGAGAAGCATGTCACAGTCTTTGTGACGTCGATGTTGAGTGTCGCAGTCCATCATTGTGACGTCGATGTTGAGTGTCGCAGGCCATCATTGTGACGACGATGTTGAGTGTCGAAGTCCCGGGTTGTGACGTCACTGTTGAGTGTCGCAGTCCTTGGTTGTGATGTCACTGTTGAGTGTCGCAGTCCGTGGTTGTGACGTCACTGTTGAGTGTCGCAGTCTGTGGTTGTGACGTCACTGTCGAGTGTCGCAGTCCGTGGTTGTGACGTCACTGTTGAGTGTCGCAGTCCGTGGTTGTGACGTCACTGTTGAGTGTCGCAATCCGTGGTTGTGACGTCACTGTTGAGTGTCGCAATCCGTGGTTGTGACGTCACTGTTGAGTGTCGCAGTCCGTGGTTGTGACGTCACTGTTGAGTGTCGCAGTCCGTGGTTGTGACGTCACTGTTGAGTGTCGCAGTCCGTGGTTGTGACGTCACTGTTGAGTGTCACAATCCGTGGTTGTGACGTCACTGTTGAGTGTCGCAGTCCGTGGTTGTGACGTCACTTTTGAGTGTCGCAGTCCGTGGTTGTGACGTCATTGTTGTGTGTCGTATCCCACCATTGTGACGTCACAGTTGAGTGTCGTATCCCACCATTGTGACGTCACAGTTGAGTGTCGTATCCCACCATTGTGACGTCACAGTTGAGTGTCGTATCCCACCATTGTGACGTCACAGTTGAGTGTCGTATCCCACCATTGTGACATCACAGTTGAGTATGGTATCCCACCATTGTGACGTCACAGTTGAGTATGGTATCCCACCATTGTGACATCACAGTTGAGTATGGTATCCCACCATTGTGACATCACAGTTGAGTATGGTATCCCACCATTGTGACATCACAGTTGAGTATGGTATCCCACCATTGTGACGTCACAGTTGAGTATCGTATCCTACCATTGTGACGTCACAGTTGAGTATGGTATCCTACCATTGTGACGTCACAGTTGAGTGTCGTATCCCACCATTGTGACGTCACAGTTGAGTGTCGTATCCCACCATTGTGACGTCACATTTGAGTATTGTATCTTATGATTGTGACGTCACAGTTGAGTATTGTATCTTATGATTGTGACGTCACATTTGATTATTGTATCTTATGATTGTGACGTCACAGTTGAGTATTGTATCTTATGATTGTGACGTCACAGTTGAGTATTGTATCTTATGATTGTGACGTCACAGTTGAGTATTGTATCTTATGATTGTGACGTCACAGTTGAGTATTGTATCTTATGATTGTGACGTCGTACGTTCATAGGTGAACATCAAATCGTCGACCGACATTTGCCGCCTCCTCTTTTTGAAATCTGGAAACTTTTGGCTACTCAGGAGAGGATTTTGGGGGATCTGTTGATCTATTGTTTGTGGGAACTGTTGATCTATTGTTTGAGGGGGATTATTGATCTATTGTTTGGGAGGATTGTTGATCTTTTGCTTAGGGGGGCGGGGCGGGGCGGGGGGGATTGTTGATCTATTGTTGGGGGGGGATTGTTGATCTATTGTTTGGGGGATTGTTGTTCTATTGTTTGGGGGATTGTTGTTCTATTGTTTGGGGGATTGTTGATCCATTGTTTGGGGGATTGTTGATCTATTGTTTGGGAGGATTGTTGATCTATTGTTTGGGGAGATTGTTGATCTATTGTTTGGGGAGGGGGATTGTTGATCTATTGTTTGGGGAGATTGTTGATCTATTGTTTGGGGAGGGGGATTGTTGATCTATTGTTTGGGGGATTGTTGATCTATTATTTAGGAGGATTGTTGATGTATTGTTTGGGAGGATTGTCGATCTATTGTTTGGGGAAATGTTGATCTATTGTTTGTCGGGATTGTTGATCTATTGTTTGGAGAAATGTTGATCTATGATTTGGGGACTGTTGATCTATGATTTGGGGACAGTTAATCTATGGTTTGGGACTGTTGATCTATTGTATGGGGACTGTTGATCTGCAGTGTTTTTAGTGGGACAGATTGAAGAACGGAGTGATGGAATCACCAGCAGTGTACTCAAAGAGCTGCATCGCTTGCATCTCTTTTTGACCACACATTCAAACCACATATCCTCAGTAACATCACATACAATTCACTTGTTTCTAAATACCACACATAGAGATCACATCTTCTCCATTACCACACATACAAATCACACGTCATCCACGACCACATATATCAATCACATATTTCCCATGACCACACATACAACCACCATGTCCCCATGATCAACCATGTCCCGCATGACTACACATGTGATTCATGATCACATGTATTCTCTATGACCACACATGTCCTCAATGACAACACATATCATACTTGGCCACACATGTCCCCCCATGATCACATGTCCTCCATGACCACACATGCCTTCCATGACCACCCAGGTCCTCCATGACAACACATGTCCCCCATGTGCTCCATGACCACACCTGCTCTCCATGACTACACAAGTTCTCCATGTCAACACATGTCCCCCCCCCTGACCACACATGTCCTTTATGACCACATATGCTCCTAATGACCACACATGTCCTCCATGACCACACATGTGATCCATGACCACATTTTTTCTCCATGACAACCCATGTCCCCCATGACCAAACATGTTCTCCATGAACACACATGTCCTCCATGACAACATTTGTCTTCCATGACCAGACATGTCCTTCATGACAACACATGTCCTCCATGACCACGCATGTCCCCCATGGCCACACATGTCCTCCATAACAACACATGTCCTCCATGACCACACCTGTCCTCCATGACAAAACATGCCCGTCATGACCACACTAGTCCCACATGACCACACATGTCCCCAATGTGCTCCATGACCAAACCTGTCCTCCATGACCACACATGTCCTGTATGATAACACATATCCCCCATGACCACACTAGTCCCCCATGACCACACTAGTCCCCCATGACCACACATGTCCCCAATGTGCTCCATGACCAAACCTGTCCTCCATGACCACACATGTCCTGTATGATAACACATATCCCCCATGACCACACCTGTCCCCAATGACCACACATGTGATTCATGACCACATATATTCTCTACGATCGCACATGCCCCACATGACCACACATGTCCTCCATGACCACACATGTCCTCCATGACCACACATGTCCTCCACGACAACACATGCCCCTATGACCACACATGTCCTCCATGACCACACATGTCCTCCATGATTACACACGTCCTCCATGACAACACATGTCCTCTATGACCTCACATGACCTCCATGACAACACATGTCCTCTATGACCTCACACGTCCTCCATGACAACACATGTCTTCCATGACCTCACACGTCCTCCATGAAAACACATGTCCTCTATGACCTCACACGTCCTCCATGAAAACACATGTCCTCTATGACCTCACACGTCCTCCATGACAACACATGTCCTCTATGACCTCACACGTCCTCCATGACAACACATGTCCCCTATGACCACACATGTCCTGCATGACAACATATGTCCTCCATGACAACACATGTCATCCATGAGTACACATGTCGTCCATGACAACACATGTCCTCCATGACAACACATATCCCCCATGACCACACATGTCCTCCATGACAACACATATCCCCCATGACCACACATGTGATTTATAACCACATGTATTCTCTATGATCCCATATGCCCCCCCCCTCCCATGACCGCACATGTCGTCTTTGAAAATACATGCCCTACATGACCATACATGTCCTCCATGACCACACATGTCCTCAATGACCTCACATGTCCTCCAAGGCAACACATGTACTATATGACCACACATGTCCTGCATGACAATACAAGTCCTCCATGACAATACATGTCATCCATGACTACACGTTTTCTCCATGACCACACATGTCCTTCACGACGACACATGTCCTCCATGACAACACATGTCCTCCATGACAACACATGTCATCCATGACCACACATGTCATCCATGACTACACATGTCATATAAGAGATAGTTTTACTGTAGGTGGGCATATAGGAGATGGTTTAACTGTAGGTGGGCATATAGTAGATGATTTAACTGTAGGTGGGCTTATAGTAGATGATTTAACTGTATGTGGGCATATAGTAGATGGTTTAACTGTAGGTGGGCATATAGGAGATGGTTTAACTGTAGGTGGGCATATAGGAGATGGTTTAACTGTAGGTGGGCATATAGTTGATGGTTTAATCCTGAGTGAGCTTTTATGAAAAGGTTTAACTTTGGGTGGACCGTTGGTTTAACTGCTGGATTTGCTTAAGCTTGAACAACAACAACGAGTGGTGAGCCAACATTCACAGGCTGAAATAACGGCACTACCATTCTCTGACTGAGCTAAAACGTTCAATTGAACTCAATAGGGGACGTCTTATGAAAACCTGGCGGACAGAAAGCAAAGCATTATAATGGAGGTCTTGTCTAGCCAGTCACGTGTTGGTATTTGGCTGATATGTGAGTAGAGGCAGGGACTAACGAGTGACTGGGGAAACATTCAAACATAGAAACGATTAGGCGGTCTGTGAAGTGGGGACAAGCCGAGACCAGCGGGACAACATGGATGGGTTGGCGGGATGTGAAGGAGAGAGCTGTGCCTTCTCACATAGATCATTGCCTGACAGTAATTGACAGGAGAACAGACGATGATGTGCATTGTGTGTCTGGCGATGTTCCAGTCTCGAGTACCAGGGGAAAGCTGGCACGAATATCGCACTTGCTGAAGTTGTTGTTTGGGCAAAAGTATTGATGTTGTCAGCGATGTGTAGTGCAGCTGAAGTACCACCATTTAAGGTGAACGTTCTACCTTGACCTCAGCTACGAGGTCACAAGTTGCTACAACCAACAGCTCACGCTGAGACCAAGACCACCATCCGCCCCTTCACTCCATTCACGATGTGTGGGTTGCTGCTGAGTTCCAACTTCCTTCTTTGTCCCGAAATAATTCACTGTCTCATCTTCCTTCTCTGTTTCAAAATGATTCACTGTTTCAACTTACGTTTGTGTCTCAACTTCATTCTCTATCCCAACTTCCTTCTCTGTCCCAACTTCTTTCTATATCCCAACTTCATGCTCTGTCGCAACTCCCTTCTCTATCCCAACTTCATTCTCTGTCCCAACTTCCTTCTCTATCCCAACTTCCTTCTCTGTCCCAACTTCCTTCTTTATCCCAACTTCATTCTCTGTCCCAACTTCCTTCTCTGTCCCAACTTCATTCTCTATCCCAACTTCCTTCTTTGTCCCAACTTTATTCTCTGCCCAACTTCATTCTCAGTCCCAACTTCCTTCTCTGTCCCAACTTTCTTCTTTGTCCCAACTTTATTCTCTGCCCAACTTCATTCTCAGTCCCAACTTCATTCTCTGTCCCAACTTTCTTCTCTATCCCAAATTCCATCTCTGTCCCAACTTCTATCTCTGTCCCAACTTTCATCTCAGTCCCAACTTCCTTCTCTGTCCCAACTTTCTTCTCTATCCCAACTTCTATCTCTGTCCCAACTTCCTTCTCTGTCCCAACTTTCTTCTCTGTCCCAACTTTCTTCTCTATCCCAACTTCTATCTCTGTCCCAACTTTCTTCTCTATCCCAACTTCTATCTCTGTCCCAACTTTCTTCTCTGTCCAGACTTCTTCCATAGACGGATACACAGGTACACAGGCTATGTATATGTAGTTATAAATGTACACAAAAATATAAGTGTACACAGATTATGTATATGTAGTTATAAATGCACAAAAAAATATAAGTGTACACATGGTATCATCATCAAGTGCCGACTCCTCCTCGAAGGTAGGGTACCATGGAGCGCCATTCCACTCTGTCTCTTGCTTTAATAGTTGTCATAGGATGACTTGTCCATCTTTTGATGCTACTTGCCCTGTTTGTCTTGATCTGCCTGTGCCTCTTTTACCTTGCATTTTCTCTTCCAAGATTACTTTTAGTCGGCTGCTGTGCCTTCTAACATGTCCCAGAAATCTAATTTGTCTTGTTTTAATTGTTTTTAGTAGTTCTATTTTCTTGTTTAGTTGTTTTAAGATTTCATATTTTGTTTTCTTGTTTTTCCTTCCAATTCTTCCTATTCTTTTATAAATCAACATTTTAAAGGCTTAGATTTTCTGTTCTATTTTCTTGTCTAATGTCCATGTGTCTGCACCATACATGAATGGTGAGAAGATATAACATTTTGCAAGTCTTAGTTTTAGCCCTGGTGTTATTTGTTTTGATGTTAGTATATTTCTCATGAAATTAAACTGAACAAATGGTATAGACGAATGTGCACACAGAGACAAGGATGTACTTAGGTAGATGTGGGGATGCAGAAACTGCCGCAGTTGGGGTAGGAGTGGGTAGCTATGTCATAGGGGGAGTGGTATTGGTGATAAATGGGTCGCTATGTCATAGGGCGAGTGGTATTGGTGATAAATGGGTCGCTATGACATAGGGCGAGTGGTATTGGTGATAAATGGGTCGCTATGACATAGGGCGAGTGGTATTGGTGATAAATGGGTCGCTATGACATAGGGCGAGTGGTATTGGTGATAAATGGGGCCGTATGACATAGGGCAAGTGGTATTGGTGATAAATGGGGCCGTATGACATAGGGCGAGTGGTATTGGTGATAAATGGGTCGCTATATCATAGGGCAAGTGGTATTGGTGATAAATGGGTCGCTATATCATAGGGCAAGTGGTATTGGTGATAAATGGGTCGCTATATCATAGGGCAAGTGGTATTGGTGATAAATGAGTCGCTATGTCATAGGGCGAGTGGTATTGGTGATAAATGGGTCGCTATATCATAGGGCAAGTGGTATTGGTGATAAATGAGTCGCTATGACATAGGGCGAGTGGTATTGGTGATAAATGGGTCGCTATATCATAGGGCAAGTGGTATTGGTGATAAATGAGTCGCTATGTCATAGGGCGAGTGGCATTGGTGATAAATGGGTCGCTATGTCATAGGGCGAGTGGTTTTGGTGATAAATGGGGCAGTATGATATAGGGCGAGTGGTGTTGGTGTTAAATGGGTCGCTATGACTTAGGGCGAGTGGTATTTTGTGATAAATGGGCGGTATGATATAGGGCAAGTGTTGTTGGTGATAAATGGGCGGTATGACATAGGGCGAGTGGTATTGGTGTTAAATGGGTCACTATGACATAGGGCGAGTGGCTTTGGTGTTAAATGGGTCGCTATATCATAGGGCGAGTGTTATTGGTGTTAAATGGGTCGCTATAACATAGGGCGTGTGGTGTTGGTGTTAAATGGGTCGCTATAATATAGGGCGAGTGGTGTTGGTGATAAATGGGTCACTATAACATAGTGCGATTGGTGTTGGTGATAAATGGAGCACTATGACAAAGGACGCGTGGTGTTGGTGATAAATGGGGCGCTATGACATAGAGCGGTTGGTGTTGGTGATAAATGTGTCGCTTACAAACAGCGTTACCAACCACGGTGAGGACACTTGATCTGACACAAACAAGCAGTCCTCGCACCACCCACACAACAAGTTCTTGCTCCACCCACACAAGTTCTTGCACCACCCACACAACAAGTTCTTGCACCACCCACACAACAAGTCCTTGCACCACCCACACAAGTCCTCGCGCCACCCACACAAGTCCTTGTATCACCCACACAAGTCTTCGCATCACTCACACAACAAGACCTCGCATCATCCACACAACAAGACCTCGCTTCACCCACACAATAAGTTCTCGCACCACCCACACAAGTCATCGCACCACCCACACAATTCATCGCAACACCCACAAAACAATTCACCGCAACACCCACATATCAAGCCATCGCACCAGCCAAACAAGTCCTCGCACAACCCACACAAGTCCTCCAATCCCAATCACTCACATAACAAGTCATGGCACCACCCACACAAGTCATCGCGCCACCCACACTAGTCCTTGCATCATCCACACACAACTTCACACCATCCATACAACAATTCCTCCATCCACCCACACAAGTCCTCGCAACAGTCATACAGCAACTCCTGGCACCACACACACAAATCCTCGCACTACCCACACAACTCTTCACACAAGTCCTCTCACCACCCACACAAATCCTCCCACTTCCAACACAAGTCCTCTCACCACCCACACAAATCTTCCCACTTCCAACACAAGTCCTCTCACCACCCACACACCAAGTAATCGCACCACCCCCACAAGTCCTCGCACCAGCCAAACAAGTCCTCGCAACACTCACACAACAATTTCTCGCACTATCCAATATTTCTTTGCACCACCCACACAACAATTATTCGTACAACCCACACAGCATGTTCTTGCACCACCAACACAAGTCGTCCAATCACCCACGCAACAAGTCATGGCACCACACACAAAAGTCATCGCACCCCCCCCCACAACAAGTCCTCGTACCACCCACACAATACGTCCTCGCACCACCCACACAATACGTCCTCGCACTACCCACACAATACGTCCTCGCACCACCCACTCATGTCCTCGCACAACCCACACAATACGTCCTCGCACCACCCACACAATACGTCCTCGCACCACCCACTCATGTCCTCGCACCACCCACACAATACGTCCTCGCATCAACCACACAATACGTCCTCGCACCACCCACACAATACGTCCTCGCACCACCCACTCATGTCCTCGCACCACCCACACAACAGGTCCTCCAACCACTTACACAAAACTTCGCATCATCCATACAACAATTCCCCTAACCACTCACACAAGTCCTCGCAACACCCACACAAGCAACTCCTCGCACCACCCACACAACAAGTCCTCGTACCACCCACACAACGAGTCCTCGCACCACCCACATAAAAAGTTCTCTCACCACCCACACATGTCGTCGCACCATCCACACAACATGTCCTCGCACTACGCACACAACAAATTCTCACATCACCCACACAACAAGTCCTCGCACCACCCACACAAGTCCTCGCACCACCCACACAAGTCCTCGCGCCACCCACACAACAAGTTCTCGCACCACCCACACAAGTCCTCGCACCACCCACACAACAAGTTCTCGCACCACCCACACAACAAGTTCTCGCACCACCCACACAACAAGTCCTCGCACCACCCACACAAGTCCTCGCACCACCCACAAAAGTCCTCGCGCCACCCACACAACAAGTTCTCGCACCACCCACACAATTCCTCGCACCACCCACACAAGTCCTCGCACCATCTACACAAGTCCTCGCACCACCCACACAAGTCTTCACGCCACCCACACAGGTCCTCGCACCACCCACACAGTTCCTCGCATCACCAATACAAGTCCTCGCACCACCAACACAAGTCCTCGCACCACCTACACAAGTCCTCGCACCACCCACACAACAGAACATCTCTGTCTTTGCTTGCCAGCGACTTGGCTTCCTAGAGGACGTGTGGGAGACACGCCTGCCGCGGCTTCACTTCTCGTCCATCTTGACTCCACCATCTCAACATTTCAATTAAAATAAACTGTCATTGAAGGAATGCCGTCTTTTGTTTGTTGGGGAAGGGGGGAGGGATAGGATGGGACAATAAGGAGAGGGTGGGGAGTTGCTCGCGATTACAAAACAGGGTGGGTTGGGACGGCTGGTGATTGCTATGAATGTTATAGCTTACGACTTTCAATGCATGGATGATTGGATGGATGACTGGATGGATGACTGGGTGGATGACTGGATGGATGACTTGGTGGATGACTGGATGGATGACTGGGTGGATGACTGGGTGGATGACTGGATGGATGACTGGGTGGATGACTGGATCGATGACTGGGTGGATGACTGGGTGGATGACTGGGTGGATGACTGGATTGATGATTGGATGGATGACTGGGTGGATGACTGGGTGGATGACTGGGTGGATGATTGGATGGATGATTGGGTGGATGAATGGGTGGATGACTGGATTGATGGTTGGATGGATGACTGGGTGGATGACTGGGTGGATGACTGGATTGATGATTGGATGAATGACTGGGTGGCTCTTTGGATGGATGATGGATGGATGACTGGGTGGATGACTGGGTGGATGATTGGATGGATGACTGGGTGGATGATTGGATGGATGACTGGGTGGCTCTTTGGATGGATGATTGGATGGATGACTGGGTGGATGACTGGGTGGATGATTGGATGGATGACTGGGTGGATGATTGAATGAATGAATGGGTGGCTCTTTGGATGGATGATTGGATGGATGACTGGGTGGATGACTGGGTGGATGATTGGATGGATGACTGGGTGGATGATTGGATGAATGACTGGGTGGCTCTTTGGATGGATGATTGGCTGGATGATTACTGGATGACTGTATGGATGATTGGATGGATGGCGGGGTGGATTATTGGATGGATGACTGGGTGGCTGATTGGATGGATGATTGGATGGATGATTGGGTGGATGATTTGATGGATGATTGGCTGGATGATTAATAGATGACTGTATGGATGATTGGATGGATGTCGGGTGGATTATTGGATGGATGACTGGGTGGCTGATTGGATGGATGATTTGATGGATGATTGGCTGGATGATTTAATGGATGATTTGATGGATGATTGGCTGGATGATTACTGGATGACTGTATGGATGATTGGATGGATGACTGGGTGGCTGATTGGATGAATGATTGGATGGATGATTGGATGGATGATTTGATGGATGATTGGCTGGATGATTAATGGATGATTGGATGGGTGGCGGGGTGGATTATAAGATGGATGACTGGTTGGTTGAGTGGATGGATGATTGGATGGATGAATGGTTGGATGATTTGATGGATGATTGGCTGGATGATTAATGGATGACTGTATGGATGATTGGATGGATGGCGAGGTGGATTATTGGATGGATGACTGGGTGGCTGATTGGATGGATGATTGGATGGATGATTGCTCGATGATTGGCTGGATGATTAATGGATGACTGTATGGATGATTGGATGGATGTCGGGGTGGATTATTGGATGGATGACTGGGTGGCTGATTGGATGGATGATTGCATGGATGATGTGATGGATGAATGTGTGGGTGATTGGATGGATGATTGGGTGGACGATTTGATGGATGATTGAGTGGGCGATTTGATGGATGATTGCTGGATGATTGGATGGATGACTGGATGGATGATTGGCTGAATAATTGGATGGATGACAGGGTGGATGATTGGATGGATTATTTGGTAGATGATTGGATGGATGATTGATGGATGATTGGATGGATAACGGGGTGGATGATTGGATGGATGTTTGGGTGGATGATTGAATGGATGATTGGGTGGATGATTTGATGGATGATTTGCTGGATGATTGGATGAATGACTTGAAGGATGATTGGATGGATGACGAGATGAATGATTGGATGGATAACTGGGTGACTGATTAGATGGATGATTACGTGGATGATTGAATGAATGATTGGGTGGATGATTTTATGGATGATTGAATGGAAATCTTTGTGGATGATCGAGTGGATGATTTGATAGGTGATAGGATGGATGAATGGGTGGATAATTGGGAGGATGACTAGTTGGATGATTGGCTGGATGACTGGGTGTATGATTGGATAGTATATTAAACGGATGATTGGATGGATGAGGGGGTGGTTGGATGGATGGTTTACTGGTGGATGATTTGATGGATGACCGGCTTGATGATTGGATGGATGACTGGTTGGATGATTGGATAGATGTTTAAATGGATTATTTGATGGATGACTTGGTGTATGATTGGATAGATGTTTGGATGGATGACTGGGTGTATGATTGGATGGATGATTGAATGAATGATTTGATGGAAGACTGGGTGGATGATTAGATGGATGACTGGGTGGATGATTGGATGGATGATTGGATGGATGATTAATGGATGACTGTATGGATGATTGAATGGATGGCGGGGAGGATGATTGGATGGATGATAGGGTGGATGATTGCATGAATGACTATGTGGATGATTGGATGTATAAATAGGTGGATGATTAAATGGATGATTGGATATATGATTGGATGGATGATTGGATGGATGATTTGAAGAATGATTGGAAGGATGACTGAATGGATGATTGGGTGGATGATTGGATGGATGACTGGGTGGATGATTGGATGGATGATTGTGTGGATGATTGGATGGATGACCGGGTGGATGATTGGATAGATGATTGGATGGATGACGGGGTGGATGTTTGGATGGGTGATTTGATGGATGATTGGATGGATGATTTATGGATGACTGGATGGATGATTGGATGGATGACTGGGTGGATGATTGGATGGATGACTGTGTGGCTGATTTGATGGATGATTGGATCTATGATTGCTTTGTGAACTGGGTGGATGATTGAATTGATGAATGGGTGGATGATTTGATGGATTGTTGGCTGTATGATTGGATGGATGACTGGAAGGATGATTGGATGGATGACAAGGTGGATGATTGGATGGATAACTGGGTGACTGATTAGATGGATGATCGAGTGGATGATTTGATAGGTGATTGGATGGATGATTGGGTGTATGATTGTGAGGATGATTCGGTGGATGATTTGCTGGATGACTGGGTGTATGAATGGATAGAATATTAAATGAGCGATTGGATGGCTGAGTGGGTGGTTGGATGGGTGGATTACTGGTGGATGATTTGATGGATGACTGGCTTGATGATTGGATGGATGACTTGTTGGATGATTGGATATCTGTTTGAATGGATTATTGGATGGATGACTTGGTGGATGATTGGATGGATTATAGGATTTATGACTGTGTAGATGATTGGATGGATAACTGGGTGGACGACTGGATAGATGATTGCATAGATGATTAGATAGATGATTTGATGGATTATTGGGTGAAAGAATGCATGGGTGATTTGGTGGATGATTTGATAGAAGATTGGATAGTTGAAAAACTGGATGATTTGATGAATGATTGGAATAAATGATTGTATGGATTAATTGAAGAATGAGTTGATGTATGATTAGATGGATGCTTGGATGTATGATTAGATGGATGAATGGCTGGATGATTTGATGGATGATTAGATGGGTGAAGTGATTGATGGTTGGATTGATGAATGAATTGAATGGATTGATGGTTGTATGGATGAGTGAATTGATATTTGGATGGATAATTGGATAGATTAATAGATAGATGGATGAATTGATTGACGATTGGAATTATGAATGGATTGATGGGTTCATGGATTGATGAATTAATGGATGGATGGTTGAAATGGATTGATGATTTTTTTTATGAATGTATAGATGACCGGATGGATAAATGGGGTGTTGGTTGAATGATGAATAGATTAATGTTTGGGTGAATGGATTGATATTGGGCGAATGGACGAAACGATGAATGGATGAAAGGATGAATGGATGAATAGATTAATGTTTGAATGAATGGACGAAAGGATGAAGAAACGGATGAATGAATAAATAGTTGAATGAGTGGATGATTTCTTCTTTTTCTGCGATCAATGGATGAATGAATGAATCTTCTTCTTCTTTTCTCTTTTCACTGATACCTAAAAGGTGTCGTGGTTTATATCATTTGTCGTTCTTGTGCTGCTCGAATTGTCTGAATTAGTGATTTTCCTTTGTTGTTACATGTCTCTGTCACTGCATCTATCCATCTTCTTCTGGGTCTTTTTCCATGCATTCTCAAGAAGAACGCCCTTGATGGTGATTGGTAAGGATTCATTCTGACCAGGTGGCCAAACCATTTAAATTGTTGTTCTATATATTCTTTGCAGGGTTTTGTTCATACTATTTTTCTTATGGTTTCATTTGGTATTCTATCTCTTCTTGTGTTGTTTGTTACTTTTCTCAAGCATCGCACCCCACATGTATTGATCTTTCTTAAATGTGATTTAGAAATGGTCCATGTTTGACTTTCATAGTACAAAGTTGGTATGAAGATGCTATTTATCATTTGTTGTTTAGCTGGCATAGAAATGTTTGGATGTCTTAGCAATGGTGAAAGCTGGTATGTGACAGCATTTGTTTTTGTATTCTCATGTCAATTTCTCTGTCTAGTTTTCCATCTTCTGTGAACATTGTGCCTAAATACTTGAATTCCTCTACTTGTTTTACTTCTTTATCTTTGATCTTGATGTTTAATGGGTGTCTTAATTTGCTTATTCTTATAGCCTCTGTTTTCGCTGTGTTAATTTTCATACTGTAGTTTGTGCAGCTTTTATCTGGAGATGTTAAATGCTGTTGTAGCAGGTTTTCATCCTCATATATTATGCATTGGTCATCTGCGAAGAGTAGCTCATTGATGTTGGAGTTTTCTACCTCTATGTTATTATTTGATTTGTCCTTATTGTTGGTTGTTTCCTGATTTATTTTGTCCATATATATGATGAAGAGGAGTGGTGAGAGGACACATCCTTGTCTTACTCCTGTTGTAACCTGAAACCATTCTGACAGACCTTCCGATGTTCTGACGGCACTTTGTTTTATATAATGCCCTTATATTATCTAGTAGTTGTCCTGCTACCCCATAGGTTTCTAGAGTTTGCCAAAGTTTGTTCAATGAATGAATGAAATGATGGATAGATGGATGAATGAGTAGATGGGCGGATGTATGAAATGATGGACGGAAATAAGGCAATTTACCGATGCATTTTTGTACTTTGACAAGTGATGGAGCGATGCGGAGAATTCTTGACAGATTCCATATGAACGATGGCTGATGGTAAGATGTTGAGGGAATGAACAGGTGGATGTGTGTGGATGGATGTGTAGTGATGGCTAAATAGATGGGTGGACGAGTGGTGGAGGTCACATAGATGGGTGGACGAGTGGTGGAGGTTACATAGATGGGTGGACGAGTGGTGGAGGTTACATAGATGGGTGGACGAGTGGTGGAGGTTACATAGATGGGTGGACGAGTGGTGGAGGTTACATAGATTAGTGGACGTTACATAGATTGGTGGACGAGTAGTGGAGGTTACATAGATTGGTGGACGAGTGGTGGGGGTTACATAGATGGGTGGACGAGTGGTGGAGGTTACATAGATTGGTGGACGAGTGGTGGAGATTACATAGATAGGTGGACGAGTGGTGGAGGGTACATAGATGGGGTGGACGAGTGGTGGATGTTACATTGATGAGTGGACGAGGTTACATCGATAGGTGGACAAGTGGTGGATGTTACATAGATTGGTGGACGAGTGGTGGATGTTACATTGATGAGTGGACGAGGTTACATCGATAGGTGGACAAGTGGTGGATGTTACATAGATTGGTGGACGGGTGGTGGATGTTACATTGATGAGTGGACGAGTGGTGGAGGTTACATCGGTGGGTGGACGACTGGTGGAGGTTACATCGATAGGTGGACGAGTGGTGGATGTTACATTGATGGGTGGACGAGATCAATGTAACTAAACACACAGAACAAAGGAAATGTTACAAAGCAAGACTCCTTTGATAGTTCAAGTTACGGATCAAAGTGACATTTCTCGAGCCTCTATTCGCTCATCTCACTGGTTATATTTGTCGCCACGTTACGAAATACATTTCCTCAGACATCATTTGGGGAGATCTCACGCGCAGAATGTCATCATCACACACCGGCTCTGACATTTCCACCTTCTACTTGTTGATTGTTTCACGGCGAGGCTAGACACCCGGTGCTCAACACCAGCGCGCCCCGGGCACGCCTGTGACCGTCATTACTTCATCGCATCAACACGGCTCTGTCTGTGGACCCTTGAGGATCACCGACAACCTTTCCGTAGCGTTCATTATCTCCCCTGAGAACAGATTCTGGATATTATCGACATCAACCGCTCCTTAAAAGGTGGCGACGGCACCCGATGCCATTACTGACACAGCAGGTCACGTGGCAGGACTAACCAGCGAGCTTCAATAACTTTCAGACGTGTATATGTGTGTGTATGTGTGTTGCTGTACCGATATCTCTATTGCTGTTCCAGTCAACGTCTGGTAGATGTGTTCGTATCACTTCTGTGCGTCCTCACATCTATCTTTCATTCATGGTCCATTTCTAGTGCTGGCGTTGGATACCGCATCCCTCCATAACCCTCGATTGTCTGAGTTGTACAACAGTTCAACCGTTTTTCTTGTTCCCAGTGCCACGTAATCAATTCTACCAACATCGTTTCTCATTGTCTACCTCTTTGACTCTCCTACCTTCTATCTCTCCTGTTGTCATTAAGTATAAGTATTCCAACCAACTAATTCCCCACACATCTGGACTTCCGGTCAATATGGCGGATAGGCGACATGAACCGTTGAGGCATTGTCTGAAAAGTGTTCCTTGTTGCAGTTTCCTCATATTCCAAGTCCGTCTTGCTGCCGGAACTATTGAGTTTAGTGCTCTGTGCACACCGTGAACTGTGTGTTTTTTTAAAATCCAGATGGTGTTTCTATATTCAGATTGCTAACGGTGAATGATGATATCGTATGTGTATGTTACACGTGTATGTTATATGAGTATGCTACATATTACATTAGTGTGTTACATGTGTATATTACATGTAAATTTTACATATGTATGTCACAAGTGTATGTAACATGTGTATATTCTATCTATTGTCCTTTCGAGCCGAAAACGGCACATAGGGCAGAACTACAATCTTAAAAACAGAAACCTTGCGTGCCAAAATGGCACATATTGCAGAGATCACTGCATGTGTATATTACATATGTATATTACATGTGTTTGTTACATATGTATGTCAAATGTGTATGTCACATGTGTATGTTACATGTATATGTTACCTGAGTATGTGTACTTAACTTTAATACGTAGAATCGTGTGCCGACCTATCACGTAGAGACCACTCCAAGCTTCTCTTCGTGTCTGCCCAACCATCGTCGTGCTCGTCAACTTTATCTCGTCTTATCGCGCCCTACTTGTTGAAGATAACGCCCACTGTTTGACAACAGCGATAACGCCCACTGTTTGACAACAGCGTTAGATGTCGGTAATTGCATGAATGACCGACTGATCTCAGCCCACGCAGCGCAGCGCCACACTAACTGATGTCACCAGAGAAGTTGGAAGCTTCATGACGTCATGTGACCCGCTCAGAGTCTGCACCAGATCTTGGTGTAAGAGAACAGCATATAGAGCATACATATAGAGCATACATATAGAGCATACATATAGAGTATACATATATAGTATACATAAAGAGCATACACATAGAGCATACATATAGAGTATACATATAGAGCATACATATAGAGCATACATATACAGCATACGTATAGAGTATACATATAGAGCATACATATAGAGCACACATATAGAGCATACATATAGAGCATACATATAGAGTGTACATATAGAGCATACATATAGTGCATACATATAGAGCATACACATAGAGTATACATATAGAACATACATATAGAGCATACATATAGAGCATACATATAGAGTATACATATAGAGCACACATATAGAGCACACATATAGAGCATACATATATAGCATACATATAGAGTATACATATAGAGCATACATACAGAGCATACATATAGAGTATACATATAGAGTATAGAGTATACATATATAGCATACATATAGAGCATACATATAGAGAATACATATACAGTATACAAATAGAGTATACATATAGAGTATACATCTAGACAATATATCAACAAGAGCATAAAGAACATACATATAGAGCATACATGAACAAGAGCATACATATAGAACATACATGTAGAAAATACATATAGAGCATACATCAACAAGAGCATACATATAGAACATACATGTAGAGAATACATATAGAGCATACATCAACAATAGCATGCATATAGAGCATACACCAACATGATCATACATCAACAAGATCATACATCATCAAGTACATACATAAACAAGAACATACAACAAGATCTACATCAACACGGACATACAACAAAATCTACATCAACACGGACATACAACAAACGCATACATAAACAAGAATATACAGCAAGAGCATACATCAACATATACATACATCAACAAGATACAACAAGAGCATACAACAAGATCTACATCAACAAGAACATACAACAAGAACATACAACAAGATCTACATCAACAAGAACATACAACAAAATCTACATCAACACGAACATACAATAAAAGCATACATCAACACGAAAATACAACAAGAACATACATCAACATATATATACATCAACAAGAACATACAAAAAGAGCATACATCAACAAGAACATACAACAAGAGCATATATCAACAATAACATACAACAAGAGCATACATCAACAAGAGCATACATCAACAAGAGCATATATCAACAAGAACATACAACAAGAACATACAACAACAAAAACCCTTAACAAGAACATACATACAACAAGAGCATACATAAAAAGAACATACATCAACAAGAACATACATCAACAAGAACATACATCAACAAGAACATACAATAGGAAAACGCATCAACAAGAGCATACATCAGCAAGTACATACATGAACAAGAACATACAACAAGATCATACATCAACAAGAACACACAACAAGAGCATACATCAACAAGAACATACAACAAGAACATATATCAACAAGAACATACAACAAGAGCATACAGAATCAAGAATATACATCAACAAGAACATACAACAAGAGCATATATCAGCAAGAACATACAGCAAGAGCATACAGAATCAAGAACATATATAAATAAGAAAATACAAAAAGAACATACATACAACGTCGCCTCCTCCTACCTGACTTACCCAACGTCTTGTAGATCTGTAGTGCCATCCATTTCCGGGACTGGCTGCTCAATCTGTCGGGGAAGGGGAGCTCGGGACGTCTTGTTGGTTCTAGCCAGTCTGTCTTTTGTTTGTGTTTTCTCATTTCTCTTTCTATTTATTCTTACCGCTTTCTTTTTTCTCATTTCTGTTTTCTCATTTCTCACTATGTTTCTTCTGTTTTCTTGTTTTTTTTCGGTTTGACGTTTTTTCCTTGTTTTTTCTGGCCGCTAGGGTCCGCTTTTGTAACAGAGTGCTCTTGTTTGGGATGTTGTGTGACAATGTTATGAGAGTGTTGCTAGTGGCGCCACTGCTCGTCGCTGGTGTCCCTTGATCCGGCGGTCTAACCAACAAAACTGTCGAGCTCTTGTCAACAATAACAACGAGCTTGGGGGCCTCGGTAGCCTAGTTGGGAAAACCACCCGACTGGACTACCGACGTTCGGACAACCCGTGTTCGATTCCCGCTGGGAGCAGTGTGAATTGTACTCGTGGTTGGAAAAAAAAATACCCCCACGGTCGACCCAGCCGTTGACAGAAATGGGTACCATGGTATTACCCTGGGAAGGTGAGGAATGTTGCCTCGCATCTGAGTTTAGATGCTTGAGGCGACACTATACAGAAATCTCCGAACATTTCTGGATAGGCGGCCGAGCACATATGGGTGGAAACTCGCGTGCTAAGACGCCGGTTCATGTCTCGTACTTTACCTTTACCTTTAACAACGAGCTGTAGACGAGGGCCGATATGTCACTCGTGAACTTATCTAGAGATCAAGGATAGAAGACGGGTGGATCAAATCATCGACACGCTTGGTGGAGGACATTGATGTAGGGAGGGGGCGGTTGGTGGAGGACATTGATGTAGGGAGGGGGCGGTTGGTGGAGGACATTGATGCAGGGAGGGGGCGGTTGGTGCAGGACATTGATATAGGGAGGGGGCGGTTGGTGCAGGACATTGATATAGGGAGGGGGTAGTTGGTGGAGGACATTGATGTAGGGAGGGGGCGGTTGGTGGAGGACATTGATGTAGGGAGGGGGTAGTTGGTGGAGAACATTGATATAGGGAGGGGGTAGTTGGTGGAGGACATTGATGTAGGGAGGGGGCGATTGGTGGAGGACATTGATGTAGGGAGGGGCGGTTGGTGGAGGACATTGATGTAGGGAGCGGGCGGTTGGTGGAGGACATTGATGTAGGGAGGGGGCGGTTGGTGGAGGACATTGATGCAGGGAGGGGGCGGTTGGTGCAGGACATTGATATAGGGAGGGGGCGGTTGGTGCAGGACATTGATATAGGGAGGGGGTAGTTGGTGGAGGACATTGATGTAGGGAGGGGGCGGTTGGTGGAGGACATTGATGTAGGGAGGGGGCGGTTGGTGCAGGACATTGATATAGGGAGGGGGTAGTTGGTGGAGGACATTGATGTAGGGAGGGGGCGGTTGGTGGAGGACATTGATGTAGGGAGGGGGCGGTTGGTGGAGGACATTGATGCAGGGAGGGGGCGGTTGGTGCAGGACATTGATATAGGGAGGGGGCGGTTGGTGCAGGACATTGATATAGGGAGGGGGTAGTTGGTGGAGGACATTGATATAGGGAGGGGGCGGTTGTTGGAGGACATTGATGTAGGGAGGGGGTAGTTGGTGGAGAACATTGATATAGGGAGGGGGTAGTTGGTGGAGGACATTGATGTAGGGAGGGGGCGGTTGGTGGAGGACATTGATGTAGGGAGGGGCGGTTGGTGGAGGACATTGATGTAGGAGGGGGCGGTTGGTGGAGGACATTGATGTAGGGAGGGGGCGGTTGGTGGAGGACATTGATGCAGGGAGGGGGCGGTTGGTGCAGGACATTGATATAGGGAGGGAGCGGTTGGTGCAGGACATTGATATAGGGAGGGGGTAGTTGGTGGAGGACATTGATGTAGGGAGGGGGCGGTTGGTGGAGGACATTGATGTAGGACGGGGGTAGTTGGTGGAGGACATTGATATAGGGAGGGGGTAGTTGGTGGAGGACATTGATGTAGGGAGGGGGCGGTTGGTGGAGGACATTGATGTAGGGAGGGGCGGTTGGTGGAGGACATTGATATAGGGAGGGGGCGGTTGGTGGAGGACATTGATGTAGGGAGGGGGCGGTTTGTGGAGGACATTGATGCAGGGAGGGGGCGGTTGGTGCAGGACATTGATATAGGGAGGGGGCGGTTGGTGCAGGACATTGATATAGGGAGGGGTAGTTGGTGGAGGACATTGATGTAGGGAGGGGGCGGTTGGTGGAGGACATTGATGTAGGGAGGGGGCGGTTGGTGCAGGACATTGATATAGTGAGGGGTAGTTGGTGGAGGACATTGATGTAGGGAGGGGGCGGTTGGTTGAGGACATTGATATAGGGAGGGGGCGGTTGGTGGAGGACATTGATGTAGGGAGGGGGCGGTTGGTGGAGGACATTGATGTAGGTAGGGGGCGGTTGGTGGAGAACATTGATGCAGGGAGGGGCGGTTGGTGGAGGACATTGATGCAGTTAATGGGGAGCGGTTGGTGGAGGGCATTGATGCAGTTAATGGGGGGCGGTTGGTGGAGGGCATTGATGCAGTTAATGGGGGGCGGTTGGTGGAGGGCATTGATGCAGTTAATGGGGAACGGTTGGATGGAGGGCATTGATGCAGTTAATGGGGAGCGGTTGGTGGAGGGCATTGATGCAGTTAATGGGGAGCGGTTGGTGGAGGGCATTGATGCAGTTAATGGGGGGGGCGGTTGGTGGAGGGCATTGATGCAGTTAATGGGGGCGGTTGGTGGAGGGCATTGATGCAGTTAATGGGGAGCGGTTGGTGGAGGGCATTGATGCAGTTAATGGAGGGGTCGGTTGGTGGAGGGCATTGATGCAGTTAATGGGGGGGGGCGGTTGGTGGAAGGCATTGATACAGTTAATGGGGTGTGGTTAGTGGAGGGCATTGATGCAGTTAATGGGGTGGTTGGTGGAGGGCATTGATGCAGTTAATGGGGTGTGGGTTGTGGAGGCATTAATACAATTAATGGGTGTGGTTGGTGGAGAGCATTGATGCAGTTAATGGGTGTGGTTGGTGGAGGGCATTGATGCAGTTAATGGGGTGTGGTTGGTGGAGGGCATTGATGCAGTTAATGGGGTGGTTGGTGGAGGGCATTGATGCAGTTAATGGGGTGTGGTTGGTGGAGGGCATTAATACAGTTAATGGGGTGTGGTTGGTGGAGGGCATTAATACAGTTAATGGGGTGTGGTTGGTGGAGGGCATTAATGCAGTTAATGGGGTGTGGTTTGGTGGAGGGCATTGATGCAGTTAATGGGGGTGGTTGGTGGAGGGCATTGATGCAGTTAATGGGGTGTGGTTGGTGGAGGGCATTAATACAGTTAATGGGGTGTGGTTGGTGGAGGGCATTATACAGTTAATGGGGTGTGGTTGGTGGAGGGCATTAATGCAGTTAATGGGGTGTGGTTGGTGGAGGGCATTGATGCAGTTATGGGGTGTGGTTGGTGGAGGGCATTGATGCAGTTAATGGGGGTGGTTGGTGGAGGGCATTATACAGTTAATGGGGTGTGGTTGGTGGAGGGCATTGATGCAGTCAATGGTGTGTGGTTGGTGGAGGGCATTGATGCAGTTAATGGGGTGTGGTTGGTGGAGGGCAATGCTGCAGTTAATGGGGGTGGTTGGTGGAGGGCATTATACAGTTAATGGGGTGGTTGGTGGAGGGCATTAATACAGTTAATGGGGGTGGTTGGTGGAGGGCTTTACAGTTAATGGGGTGTGGTTGGTGGAGGGCATTAATACAGTTAATGGGGTGTGGTTGGTGGAGGGCATTGATACAGTTAATGGGGTGCGGTTGGTGGAGGGCATTAATACAGTTAATGGGGTGTGGTTGGTGGAGGGCATTAATACAGTTAATGGGGGTGGTTGGTGGAGGGCATTATACAGTTAATGGGGTGTTTGGTGGATGGCATTAATACAGTTAATGGGTGTGGTTGGTGGAGGGCATTAATACAGTTAATGGGGTGGGTTGGTGGAGGGCATTGATGCAGTTATGGGGTGTGGTCGGTGGAGGGCATTAATGCAGTTAATGGGTTTGGTTGGTGGGGGCATTGATGCAGTTAATGGGGTGTTGTTGGTGGAGGACATAATGCAGTTAATGGGGGGTGGTTGGTGGAGGGCATTAATGCAGTTAATGGGTGGTGGTTGGTGGAGGGCATTAATGCAGTTAATGGGGTGTGGTTGGTGGAGGGCATTGATGCAGTTAATGGGTGTGGTTTGGTGGAGGGCATTGATGCAGTTAATGGGTGTGGTTGGTGGAGGGCATTAATGCAGTTAATGGGGTGTGGTTGGTGGAGGGCATTGATGCAGTTATTGGTGTTGTTGGTGGAGGGCATTAATGCAGTAAATGGGGCAGTTTGTGGAGGGCATTGATGCAGTTAACGGGGTCGTTGGTGGAGGGCATTAATGCAGTTATGGGGTGTGGTTGGTGGAGGGCATTAATGCAGTTAATGGGGTGTGGTTGGTGGAGGGCATTGATGCAGTTAATCGGGTGTGGTTGGTGGAGGGCATTAATACAGTTAATGGGGTGTGGTTGGTGGAGGGCATTAATACAGTTAATGGGGTGTGGTTGGTGGAGGCATTAATGCAGTTAATGGGTGGTGGTTGGTGGAGCATTGATGCAGTTAATGGGGTGTGGTTGGTGGAGGGCATTGATGCAGTTAATGGGGTGTGTTGGTGAGGCATTGATGCAGTTAATGGGGTGGGTTGGTGAGGGCATTGATGCAGTTAATGGGGTGTGGTTGGTGGAGGGCATTGATGCAGTTAATGGGGTGTGGTTGATGGAGGGCATTGATACAGTTAATGGGGTGTGGTTGGTGGAGGGCATTGATGCAGTTAATGGGGTGTGGTTGGTGGGGGCATTAATGCAGTTAATGGGGTGTGGTTGGTGGAGGGCATTAATGCAGTTAATGGGGTGGTTGGTGGAGGGCATTAATACAGTTAATGGGTGTGGTTGGTGGAGGCATTAATACAGTTAATGGGGTGTGGTTGGTGGAGGGCATTAATACAGTTAATGGGGTGTGGTTGGTGGAGGGCATTAATACAGTTAATGGGGTGTGGTTGGTGGAGGCATTAATACAGTTAATGGGGTGTGGTTGGTGGAGGGCATTAATACAGTTAAGGAGTTGTGGTTGGTGGAGGGCATTAATACAGTTAATGGGGTGTGGTTGGTGGAGGGCATTAATACAGTTAATGGGGTGCGGTTGGTGGAGGGCATTGATGCAGTTAATGGGTGGTGTGGTCGGTGGAGGGCATTAATGCAGTTAATGGGGTGTGGGTCGATGGAGGGCATTGATGCAGTTAATGGGTGTGGTTGTGGAGGACATTATGCAGTTAATGGGGTGTGGTTGGTGGAGGCATTAATGCAGTTAATGGGTGTGGTTGGTGGAGGGCATTAATGCAGTTAATGGGGTGTGGTTGGTGGAGGGCATTAATGCAGTTAATGGGGTGTTGTTGGTGGAGGGCATTAATACAGTTAATGGGGAGGGGTTGGTGGAGGGCATTGATGCAGTTAATGGTGGTGTGTTGGTGGAGGGCATTGATGCAGTTATGGGGTGTGGTTGGTGGAGGGCATTAATGCAGTTAATGGGTGTGGTTGGTGGAGGGCATTAATACAGTTAATGGGGTGTGGTTGGTGGAGGGCATTAATACAGTTAATGGGGTGTGGTTGGTGGAGGGCATTAATACAGTTAATGGGTGTGGTTTGGTGGAGGGCATTAATACAGTTAATGGGGTGTGGTTGGTGGAGGGCATTATACAGTTAATGGTGTGGTTTGGTGGAGGCATTAATACAGTTAATGGGGTGTGGTTGGTGGAGGCATTAATACAGTTAATGGGGTGTGGTTGGTGGAGGGCATTGATACAGTTAATGGGTGTGGTCGGTGGAGGGCATTAATGCAGTTAATGGGGTGTGGTCGGTGGAGGGCATTGATGCAGTTAATGGGGTGTGGTCGGTGGAGGACATTAATGCAGTTAATGCGGTGTGGTTGGTGGAGGGCATTAATGCAGTTAATGGGGTGTGGTTGGTGGAGGGCATTAATGCAGTTAATGGGGTGTGGTTGGTGGAGGGCATTAATGCAGTTAATGGGGTGTGGTTGGTGGAGGGCATTAATGCAGTTAATGGGGTGTGGTTGGTGGAGGGCATTGATGCAGTTAATGGGGTGTGGTTGGTGGAGGGCATTAATGCAGTTAATGGGGTGTGGTTGGTGGAGGGCATTGATGCAGTTAATGGGGTGTGGTTGGTGGAGGGCATTAATACAGTTAATGGGGAGCGGTTCGTGGAGGGCATTGATGCAGTTAACGGGGTGTGGTTGGTGGAGGCATTAATGCAGTTAACGGGGTGTGGTTGGTGGAGGGCATTAATGCAGTTAATGTGGTGTGGTTGGTGGAGGGCATTATGCAGTTAATGGGGTGTGGTTGGTGGAGGGCATTAATGCAGTTAATGGGTGTGGTGGTGGAGGGCATTGATGCAGTTAATGGGGTGTGTTGGTGGAGGCATTAATGCAGTTAATGGGGTGTGGTTGGTGGAGGGCATTGATGCAGTTAATGGGGTGTGGTTGGTGGAGGGCATTAATGCAGTTAATGGGGTGTGGTTGGTGGAGGGCATTGATGCAGTTAACGGGGAGCGGTTTGTGGAGGACATTGATGCAGGGAGGGGCGGTTGGTGCAGGACATTGATATAGGAAGGGGCGGTTGGTGCAGGACATTGATATAGGGAGGGTTTAGTTGGTGGAGGACATTGATGTAGGGAGGGGGCGGTTGGTGGAGGACATTGATGTAGGGAGTGGGCGGTTGGTGCAGGACATTGATATAGGGAGGGGGTAGTTGGTGGAGGACATTGATGTAGGGAGGGGCGGTTGGTTGAGGACATTGATATAGGGAGGGGGCGGTTGGTGGAGGACATTGATGTAGGGAGGGGGCGGTTGGTGGAGGACATTGATGTAGGTAGGGGCGGTTGGTGGAGGACATTGATGCAGGGAGGGGCGGTTGGTGGAGGACATTGATGCAGTTAATGGGGAGCGGTTGGTGGAGGGCATTGATGCAGTTAATGGGGGGCGGTTGGTGGAGGGCATTGATGCAGTTAATGGGGGGCGGTTGGTGGAGGGCATTGATGCAGTTAATGGGGAGCGGTTGGTGGAGGGCATTGATACAGTTAATGGGGAGCGGTTGGTGGAGGGCATTGATGCAGTTAATGGGGGGGGCGGTTGGTGGAGGGCATTGATGCAGTTAATGGGGAACGGTTGGATGGAGGGCATTGATACAGTTAATGGGGAGCGGTTGGTGGAGGGCATTGATGCAGTTAATGGGGGGCGGTTGGTGGAGGGCATTGATGCAGTTAATGGGGGGAACGGTTGGATGGAGGGCATTGATACAGTTAATGGGGAGCGGTTGGTGGAGGGCATTGATGCAGTTAATGGGGGGGCGGTTGGTGGAGGGCATTGATGCAGTTAATGGGGAACGGTTGGATGGAGGGCATTGATGCAGTTAATGGGGAGCGGTTGGTGAAGGGCATTGATGCAGTTAATGGGGAGCGGTTGGTGGAGGGCATTGATACAGTTAATGGGGTGTGGTTGGTGGAGGGCATTGATGCAGTTAATGGGGAGCGGTTGGTGGAGGGCATTGATACAGTTAATGGGGAGCGGTTGGTGGAGGGCATTGATGCAGTTAATGGGGAACGGTTGGTGGAGGGCATTGATACAGTTAATGGGGAGCGGTTGGTGGAGGGCATTGATGCAGTTAATGGGAACGGTTGGTGAAGGGCATTGATACAGTTAATGGGGAGCGGTTGGTGGAGGCATTGATACAGTTAATGGGGTGTGGTTGGTGGAGGGCATTGATGCAGTTAATGGGGAGCGGTTGGTGGAGGGCATTGATACAGTTAATGGGGAGCGGTTGGTGGAGGGCATTGATGCAGTTAATGGGGAACGGTTGGTGGAGGGCATTGATACAGTTAATGGGGAGCGGTTGGTGGAGGGCATTGATGCAGTTAATGGGAACGGTTGGATGGAGGGCATTGATGCAGTTAATGGGGAGCGGTTGGTGAAGGGCATTGATGCAGTTAATGGGGGGGGCGGTTGGTGGAGGGCATTGATGCAGTTAATGGGGGAGGTTGGTGGGGGCATTGATGCAGTTAATGGGAGCGGTTGGTGGAGGGCATTGATGCAGTTAATGGAGGGGCGGTTGGTGGAAGGCATTGATACAGTTAATGGGGTGTGGTTGGTGGAGGGCATTAATACAGTTAATGGGGTGTGGTTGGTGGAGGGCATTAATACAGTTAATGGGGTGTGGTTGGTGGAGGGCATTAATACAGTTAATGGGGTGTGGTTGGTGGAGGGCATTGATGCAGTTAATGGGGGGGCGGTTGGTGGAAGGCATTGATACAGTTAATGGGGTGTGGTTGGTGGAGGGCATTAATACAGTTAATGGGGTGTGGTTAGTGGAGGGCATTAATACAGTTAATAGGGTGTGGTTGGTGGAGGGCATTAATGCAGTTAATGGGTGTGGTTGGTGGAGGGCATTAATACAGTTAATGGGGTGTGGTTAGTGGAGGGCATTAATACAGTTAATGGGGTGTGGTTGGTGGAGGGCATTAATGCAGTTAATGGGGTGTGGTTGTGGAGGGCATTAATACAGTTAATGGGGTGTGGTTGGTGGAGGGCATTAATGCAGTTAATGGGGTGTGGTTGGTGGAGGGCATTGATGCAGTTAATGGGGTGTGGTTGGTGGAGGGCATTGATGCAGTTAATGGGGTGTGGTTGGTGGAGGGCATTAATACAGTTAATGGGGTGTGGTTGGTGGAGGGCATTGATGCAGTCAATGGGGTGTGGTTGGTGGAGGGCATTGATGCAGTTAATGGGGTGTGGTTGGTGGAGGGCATTGCTGCAGTTAATGGGGTGTGGTTGGTGGAGGGCATTAATACAGTTATTGGGGTGTGGTTGGTGGAGGGCATTAATGCAGTTAATGGGGCGTGGTTGGTGGAGGGCATTAATACAGTTAATGGGGTGTGGTTGGTGGAGGGCATTAATACAGTTAATGGGGTGTGGTTGGTGGAGGGCATTAATACAGTTAATGGGGTGTGGCTGGTGGAGGTCATTAATACAGTTAATGGGGTGTGGTTGGTGGAGGGCATTGATACAGTTAATGGGGTGTGGTCGGTGGAGGGCATTAATGCAGTTAATGGGGTGTGGTCGTGGAGGGCATTGATGCAGTTAATGGGGTGTGGTTGGTGGAGGACATTAATGCAGTTAATGGGGTGTGGTTGGTGGAGGGCATTGATGCAGTTAATGGGGTGTGGTTGGTGGAGGGCATTAATGCAGTTAATGGGGTGTGGTTGGTGGAGGGCATTGATGCAGTTAACGGGAGCGGTTTGTGGAGGACATTGATGCAGGGAGGGGGCGGTTGGTGCAGGACATTGATATAGGAAGGGGGCGGTTGGTGCAGGACATTGATATAGGGAGGGTTTAGTTGGTGGAGGACATTGATGTAGGGAGGGGGCGGTTGGTGGAGGACATTGATGTAGGGAGGGGCGGTTGGTGCAGGACATTGATATAGGGAGGGGGTAGTTGGTGGAGGACATTGATGTAGGGAGGGGGCGGTTGGTTGAGGACATTGATATAGGGAGGGGGCGGTTGGTGGAGGACATTGATGTAGGGAGGGGGCGGTTGGTGGAGGACATTGATGTAGGTAGGGGGCGGTTGGTGGAGGACATTGATGCAGGGAGGGGCGGTTGGTGGAGGACATTGATGCAGTTAATGGGGAGCGGTTGGTGGAGGGCATTGATGCAGTTAATGGGGGCGGTTGGTGGAGGGCATTGATGCAGTTAATGGGGGGGCGGTTGGTGGAGGGCATTGATGCAGTTAATGGGGAGCGGTTGGTGGAGGGCATTGATACAGTTAATGGGGAGCGTTGGTGGAGGGCATTGATGCAGTTAATGGGGGGGGGCGGTTGGTGGAGGGCATTGATGCAGTTAATGGGGAACGGTTGGATGGAGGGCATTGATACAGTTAATGGGGAGCGGTTGGTGGAGGGCATTGATGCAGTTAATGGGGGGGCGGTTGGTGGAGGGCATTGATGCAGTTAATGGGGGGGAACGGTTGGATGGAGGGCATTGATACAGTTAATGGGGAGCGGTTGGTGGAGGGCATTGATGCAGTTAATGGGGGGGGGCGGTTGGTGGAGGGCATTGATGCAGTTAATGGGGAACGGTTGGATGGAGGGCATTGATGCAGTTAATGGGGAGCGGTTGGTGAAGGGCATTGATGCAGTTAATGGGAGCGGTTGGTGGAGGGCATTGATACAGTTAATGGGGTGTGGTTGGTGGAGGGCATTGATGCAGTTAATGGGGGTGGTTGGTGGAGGGCATTGATACAGTTAATGGGGAGCGGTTGGTGGAGGGCATTGATGCAGTTAATGGGGAACGGTTGGTGGAGGGCATTGATACAGTTAATGGGAGCGGTTGGTGGAGGGCATTGATGCAGTTAATGGGAACGGTTGGTGAAGGGCATTGATACAGTTAATGGGGAGCGGTTGGTGGAGGGCATTGATACAGTTAATGGGGTGTGGTTGGTGGAGGGCATTGATGCAGTTAATGGGGAGCGGTTGGTGGAGGGCATTGATACAGTTAATGGGGAGCGGTTGGTGGAGGGCATTGATGCAGTTAATGGGGAACGGTTGGTGGAGGGCATTGATACAGTTAATGGGGAGCGGTTGGTGGAGGGCATTGATGCAGTTAATGGGGAACGGTTGGATGGAGGGCATTGATGCAGTTAATGGGGAGCGGTTGGTGAAGGGCATTGATGCAGTTAATGGGGGGGGGCGGTTGGTGGAGGGCATTGATGCAGTTAATGGGGGAGGTTGGTGGGGGGCATTGATGCAGTTAATGGGGAGCGGTTGGTGGAGGGCATTGATGCAGTTAATGGAGGGGCGGTTGGTGGAAGGCATTGATACAGTTAATGGGGTGTGGTTGGTGGAGGGCATTAATACAGTTAATGGGGTGTGGTTGGTGGAGGGCATTAATACAGTTAATGGGGTGTGGTTGGTGGAGGGCATTAATACAGTTAATGGGGTGTGGTTGGTGGAGGGCATTGATGCAGTTAATGGGGGGCGGTTGGTGGAAGGCATTGATACAGTTAATGGGGTGTGGTTGGTGGAGGGCATTAATACAGTTAATGGGGTGTGGTTAGTGGAGGGCATTAATACAGTTAATAGGGTGTGGTTGGTGGAGGGCATTAATGCAGTTAATGGGGTGTGGTTGGTGGAGGGCATTAATACAGTTAATGAGGTGTGGTTAGTGGAGGGCATTAATACAGTTAATGGGGTGTGGTTGGTGGAGGGCATTAATGCAGTTAATGGGGTGTGGTTAGTGGAGGGCATTAATACAGTTAATGGGGTGTGGTTGGTGGAGGGCATTAATGCAGTTAATGGGGTGTGGTTGGTGGAGGGCATTGATGCAGTTAATGGGGTGTGGTTGGTGGAGGGCATTGATGCAGTTAATGGGGTGTGGTTGGTGGAGGGCATTAATACAGTTAATGGGGTGTGGTTGGTGGAGGGCATTGATGCAGTCAATGGGGTGTGGTTGGTGGAGGGCATTGATGCAGTTAATGGGGTGTGGTTGGTGGAGGGCATTGCTGCAGTTAATGGGTGTGGTTGGTGGAGGGCATTAATACAGTTATTGGGGTGTGGTTGGTGGAGGGCATTATGCAGTTAATGGGGCGTGGTTGGTGGAGGGCATTAATACAGTTAATGGGGTGTGGTTGGTGGAGGGCATTAATACAGTTAATGGGGTGTGGTTGGTGGAGGCATTAATACAGTTAATGGGGTGTGGCTGGTGGAGGTCATTAATACAGTTAATGGGGTGTGGTTGGTGGAGGGCATTGATACAGTTAATGGGGTGTGGTCGGTGGAGGGCATAAATGCAGTTAATGGGGTGTGGTCGGTGGAGGGCATTGATGCAGTTAATGGGGTGTGGTTGTTGGAGGACATTAATGCAGTTAATGGGGTGTGGTTGGTGGAGGGCATTAATGCAGTTAATGGGGTGTGGTTGGTGGAGGGCATTAATGCAGTTAATGGGGTGTGGTTGGTGGAGGGCATTAATGCAGTTAATGGGGTGTGGTTGGTGGAGGGCATTAATGCAGTTAATGGGGTGTGGTTGGTGGAGGGCATTGATGCAGTTAATGGGGTGTGGTTGGTGGAAGGCATTAATGCAGTTAATGGGGTGTGGTTGGTGGAGGGCATTGATGCAGTTAATGGGGTGTGGTTGGTGGAGGGCATTAATACAGTTAATGGGGAGCGGTTCGTGGAGGGCATTGATGCAGTTAACGGGGTGTGGTTGGTGGAGGGCATTAATGCAGTTAACGGGGTGTGGTTGGTGGAGGGCATTAATGCAGTTAATGTGGTATGGTTGGTGGAGGGCATTGATGCAGTTAACGGGGAGCGGTTGGTGGAGGGCATTGATGCAGTTAATGGGGTGTGGTTGGTGGAGGGCATTAATGCAGTTAATGGGGTGTGGTTGGTGGAGGGCATTGATGCAGTTAATGGGGTGTGGTTGGTGGAAGGCATTAATGCAGTTAATGGGGTGTGGTTGGTGGAGGGCATTGATGCAGTTAATGGGGTGTGGTTGGTGGAGGGCATTAATGCAGTTAATGGGGTGTGGTTGGTGGAGGGCATTGATGCAGTTAACGGGGAGCGGTTTGTGGAGGACATTGATGCAGGGAGGGGCGTTGGTGCAGGACATTGATATAGGGAGGGGGCGGTTGGTGCAGGACATTGATATAGGGAGTGGGTAGTTGGTGGAGGACATTGATGTAGGGGGGGCGGTTGGTGGAGGACATTGATGTAGGGAGGGGCGGTTGGTGCAGGACATTGATATAGGGAGGGGGTAGTTGGTGGAGGACATTGATGTAGGGAGGGGGCGGTTGGTTGAGGACATTGATATAGGGAGGGGCGGTTGGTGAGGACATTGATGTAGGGAGGGGCGGTTGGTGGAGGACATTGATGTAGGTAGGGGCGGGTTGTGGAGGACATTGATGCAGGGAGGGCGGTTGGTGGAGGACATTGATGCAGTTAATGGGGAGCGGTTGGTGGAGGGCATTGATGCAGTTAATGGGGAACGGTTGGTGGAGGGCATTGATGCAGTTAATGGGGCGGTTGGTGGAGGGCATTGTTGCAGTTAATGGGGAGCGGTTGGTGGAGGGCATTGATGCATTTAATGGGGGGGGGCGGTTGGTGGAGGGCATTGATGCAGTTAATGGGGGAGGTTGGTGGGGGGCATTGATGCAGTTAATGGGGAGCGGTTGGTGGAGGGCATTGATGCAGTTAATGGAGGGTCGGTTGGTGGAGGGCATTGATGCAGTTAATGGGGGGGCGGTTGGTGGAAGGCATTGATACAGTTAATGGGGTGTGGTTAGTGGAGGGCATTGATGCAGTTAATGGGTGTGGTTGTGGAGGGCATTAATACAGTTAATGGGGTGTGGTTTGGTGGAGGGCATTGATGCAGTTAATGGGGTGTGGTTGGTGGAGGGCATTGATGCAGTTAATGGGGTGTGGTTGGCGGAGGCATTATGCAGTTAATGGGGTGTGGTTGTGGAGGGCATTGATGCTGTTAACGGGGAGCGGTTTGTGGAGGACATTGATGCAGGGAGGGGGCGGTTGGTGCAGGACATTGATATAGGGAGGGGGGCGTTGGTGCAGGACATTGATATAGGGAGGGGGTAGTTGGTGGAGGACATTGATGTAGGGAGGGGGCGGTTGGTGGAGGACATTGATGTAGGGAGGGGCGGTTGGTGCAGGAAATTGATATAGGGAGGAGGTAGTTGGTGGAGGACATTGATGTAGGGAGGGGGCGGTTGGTTGAGGACATTGATATAGGGAGGGGCGGAAGGTGGAGGACATTGATGTAGGGAGGGGGCGGTTGGTGGAGGACATTGATGTAGGTAGGGGGCGGTTGGTGGAGGACATTGATGCAGGGAGGGGCGGTTGGAGGACATTGATGCAGTTAATGGGGAGCGGTGGTGGAGGGCATTGATGCAGTTAATGGGGAACGGTTGGTGGAGGGCATTGATGCAGTTAATGGGGAGCGGTTGGTGGAGGGCATTGTTGCAGTTAATGGGGAGCGTTGGTGGAGGGCATTGATGCAGTTAATGGGGGGGGCGGTTGGTGGAGGGCATTGATGCAGTTAATGGGGGGGTTGGTGGGGGGCATTGATGCAGTTAATGGGGAGCGGTTGGTGGAGGGCATTGATGCAGTTAATGGAGGGTCGGTTGGTGGAGGGCATTGATGCAGTTAATGGGGCGTTGGTGTGAGGCATTGATACAGTTAATGGGGTGTGGTTAGTGGAGGGCATTGATGCAGTTAATGGGTGTGGGTTGTGGAGGGCATTAATACAGTTAATGGGTGTGGTTGGTGGAGGGCATTGATGCAGTTAATGGGGTGTGGTTGGTGGAGGGCATTAATACAGTTAATGGGGTGTGGTTGGTGAGGGCATTAATACAGTTAATGGGGTGTGGTTGGTGGAGGGCATTAATGCAGTTAATGGGGTGTGGTTGGTGGAGGGCATTGATGCAGTTAATGGGGTGTGGTTGGTGGAGGGCATTGATGCAGTTAATGGGGTGTGGTTGGTGGAGGGCATTAATACAGTTAATGGGGTGTGGTTGTGGAGGGCATTGATGCAGTCAATGGGGTGTGGTTGGTGGAGGGCATTGATGCAGTTAATGGGGTGTGGTTGGTGGAGGGCATTGCTGCAGTTAATGGGGTGTGGTTGGTGGAGGGCATTATACAGTTATTGGGGTGTGGTTGGTGGAGGGCATTAATGCAGTTAATGGGTGTGGTTGGTGGAGGGCATTAATACAGTTAATGGGGTGTGGTTGGTGGGGCATTAATACAGTTAATGGGGTGTAGTTGGTGGAGGGCATTAATACAGTTAATGGGTGTGGTTGGTGGAGGGCATTAATACAGTTAATGGGGTGTGGTTGGTGGAGGGCATTAATACAGTTAATGGGTGTGTTGGTGGAGGGCATTAATGCAGTTAATGGGGTGTGGTTGGTGGAGGGCATTGATGCAGTTATGGGGTGTGGTTGGTGGAGGGCATTAATACAGTTAATGGGGTGTGGTTGGTGGAGGGCATTAATACAGTTAATGGGGTGTGGTTGGTGGAGGGCATTAATGCAGTTAATGGGGTGTGGTTTGGTGGAGGGCATTGATGCAGTTAATGGGGTGTGGTTGGTGGAGGGCATTGATGCAGTTAATGGGGTGTGGTTGGTGGAGGGCATTGATGCAGTTAATGGGGTGTGGTTGGTGGAGGGCATTGATGCAGTTAATGGGGTGTGGTTGGTGGAGGGCATTAATACAGTTAATGGGGTGTGGTTGGTGGAGGGCATTGATGCAGTTAATGGGATGTGGTTGGTGGAGGGCATTAATGCAGTTAATGGGGTGTTGGTTGGTGGAGGGCATTAATGCAGTTAATGGGGTGTGGTTGGTGGAGGGCATTAATGCAGTTAATGGGGTGTGGTTGGTGGAGGGCATTAATACAGTTAATGGGGTGTGGTTGTGGAGGGCATTAATACAGTTAATGGGGTGTGGTTGGTGGAGGGCATTAATACAGTTAATGGGGTGTGGTTGGTGGAGGGCATTAATACAGTTAATGGGGTTGGTTGGTGGAGGGCATTAATACAGTTAATGGGGTGTGGTTGGTGGAGGGCATTAATACAGTTAATGGTGTGTGGTGGTGGAGGGCATTAATACAGTTAATGGGGTGTGGTTGGTGGAGGGCATTAATACAGTTAATGGGGTGTGGTTGGTGGAGGGCATTGATACAGTTAATGGGGTGTGGTCGGTGGAGGGCATTAATGCAGTTAATGGGGTGTGGTCGATGGAGGGCATTGATGCAGTTAATGGGGTGGTTGGTGGAGGACATTAATGCAGTTAATGGGGTGTGTTGGTGGAGGGCATTAATGCAGTTAATGGGGTGTGGTTGGTGGAGGGCATTAATGCAGTTAATGGGGTGTGGTTGGTGGAGGGCATTAATACAGTTAATGGGGTGTGGTTGGTGGAGGGCATTAATACAGTTAATGGGGTGTGGTTGGTGGAGGGCATTAATACAGTTAATGGGGTGTGGTTGGTGGAGGGCATTAATACAGTTAATGGGGTGTGGTTGGTGGAGGGCATAATACAGTTAATGGGGTGTGGTTGGTGGAGGGCATTATACAGTTAATGGGGTGTGGTTGGTGGAGGGCATTAATACAGTTAATGGGGTGTGGTTGGTGGAGGGCATTAATACAGTTAATGGGGTGTGGTTGGTGGAGGGCATTAATACAGTTAATGGGGTGTGGTTGGTGGAGGGCATTAATGCAGTTAATGGGGTGTGGTTGGTGGAGGCATTGATGCAGTTATCGGGTGTGGTTGGTGGAGGGCATTAATACAGTTAATGGGGTGTGGTTGGTGGAGGGCATTAATACAGTTAATGGGGTGTGGTTGGTGGAGGCATTAATGCAGTTAATGGGTGTGGTTGGTGGAGGGCATTGATGCAGTTAATGGGGTGTGGTTGTGGAGGCATTGATGCAGTTAATGGGTGTGGTTGGTGGAGGGCATTGATGCAGTTAATGGGGTGTGGTTGGTGGAGGGCATTGATGCAGTTAATGGGTGTGGTTGGTGGAGGGCATTAATACAGTTAATGGGGGTGGTTGGTGGAGGGCATTGATGCAGTTAATGGGGTGTGGTTGGTGGAGGGCATTAATGCAGTTAATGGGGTGTGGTTGGTGGAGGGCATTAATGCAGTTAATGGTGTGTGGTTGGTGGAGGCATTAATACAGTTAATGGGGTGTGGTTGGTGGAGGGCATTAATACAGTTAATGGGGTGTGGTTGTGGAGGGCATTGATACAGTTAATGGGGTGTGGTCGGTGGAGGGCATTAATGCAGTTAATGGGTGTGGTCGTGGAGGGCATTGATGCAGTTAATGGGGTGTGGTCGGTGGAGGACATTAATGCAGTTAATGGGTGTGGTTGGTGGAGGGCATTAATGCAGTTAATGGGGTGTGGTCGATGGAGGCATTGATGCAGTTAATGGGGTGTGGTCGGTGGAGGACATTAATGCAGTTAATGGGGTGTGGTTGGTGGAGGGCATTAATGCAGTTAATGGGGTGTGGTTGGTGGAGGGCATTGATGCAGTTAATGGGATGTGGTTGGTGGAGGGCATTAATGCAGTTAATGGGGTGTGGTTGGTGGAGGGCATTATGCAGTTAATGGGGTGTGGTTGGTGGAGGGCATTAATGCAGTTAATGGGGTGTGGTTGGTGGAGGGCATTAATACAGTTAATGGGGTGTGGTTGGTGGAGGGCATTATACAGTTAATGGGGTGTGGTTGGTGGAGGGCATTAATACAGTTAATGGGTGTGGTTGGTGGAGGCATTAATACAGTTAATGGGGTGTGGTTGGTGGAGGGCATTAATACAGTTAATGGGGTGTGGTTGGTGGAGGCATTAATACAGTTAATGGGTGTGGTTGGTGGAGGGCATTATACAGTTAATGGGGTGTGGTTGGTGGAGGGCATTATACAGTTAATGGGTGGTTTGTGGAGGGCATTGATACAGTTAATGGGGTGTGGTCGGTGGGGCATTAATGCAGTTAATGGGGTGTGGTCGATGGGGCATTGATGCAGTTAATGGGTGTGGTTGGTGGAGGGCATTAATGCAGTTAATGGGGTGTGGTTGGTGGAGGGCATTAATGCAGTTAATGGGGTGTGGTTGGTGGAGGGCATTAATGCAGTTAATGGGGTGTTGGTGGAGGGCATTATACAGTTAATGGGGTGTGGTTGGTGGAGGGCATTAATACAGTTAATGGGGGTGGTTGGTGGAGGGCATTAATACAGTTAATGGGGTGTGGTTGGTGGAGGGCATTAATACAGTTAATGGGGTGTGGTTGGTGGAGGGCATTAATACAGTTAATGGGGTGTGGTTGGTGGAGGGCATTAATACAGTTAATGGGGTGTGGTTGGTGGAGGGCATTAATACAGTTAATGGGGTGTGTTGGTGGAGGGCATTAATACAGTTAATGGGGTGTGGTTGGTGGAGGGCATTAATACAGTTAATGGGGTGTGGTTGGTGGGGGCATTAATGCAGTTAATGGGGTGTGGTTGGTGGAGGGCATTGATGCAGTTATCGGGGTGTGGTTGGTGGAGGGCATTAATACAGTTAATGGGGTGTGGTTGGTGGAGGCATTATACAGTTAATGGGGTGGTTGGTGGAGGCATTAATGCAGTTAATGGGGTGTGGTTGGTGGAGGGCATTGATGCAGTTAATGGGGTGGTTGGTGGAGGGGGAGGGCATTGATGCAGTTAATGGGGTGTGGTTGGTGGAGGGCATTGATGCAGTTAATGGGGTGTGGTTGGTGGAGGGCATTGATGCAGTTAATGGGTGTGGTTGGTGGAGGGCATTAATACAGTTAATGGGGGGTGGTTGGTGGAGGGCATTGATGCAGTTAATGGGGTTGGTTGGTGGAGGCATTAATGCAGTTAATGGGGTGTGGTTGGTGGAGGGCATTAATGCAGTTAATGGTGTGTGGTTGGTGGAGGGCATTAATACAGTTAATGGGGGGTGGTTGGTGGAGGGCATTAATACAGTTAATGGGGTGTGGTTGGTGGAGGGCATTGATACAGTTAATGGGGTGTGGTCGGTGGAGGGCATTAATGCAGTTAATGGGGTGGTTCGATGGAGGGCATTGATGCAGTTAATGGGGTGTGGTCGGTGGAGGACATTAATGCAGTTAATGGGTGTGGTTGGTGGAGGGCATTAATGCAGTTAATGGGGTGTGGTTGGTGGAGGGCATTAATGCAGTTAATGGGTGTGGTTGGTGAGGGCATTAATACAGTTAATGGGTGTGGTTGGTGGAGGGCATTAATACAGTTAATGGGGTGTGGTTGGTGGAGGGCATTAATACAGTTAATGGGTGTGGTTGGTGGAGGGCATTATACAGTTAATGGGGTGTGGTTGGTGGAGGGCATTATACAGTTAATGGGGTGTGGTTGGTGAGGGCATTAATACAGTTAATGGGGTGTGGTTGGTGGAGGGCATTAATACAGTTAATGGGGTGTGGTTGGTGGAGGGCATTGATACAGTTAATGGGGTGTGGTCGTGGAGGGCATTAATGCAGTTAATGGGGTGTGGTCGGTGGAGGGCATTGATGCAGTTAATGGGGTGTGGTTGGTGGAGGACATTAATGCAGCTAATGGGGTGTGGTTGGTGGAGGGCATTGATGCAGTTAATGGGGTGTGGTTGGTGGAGGGCATTAATGCAGTTAATGGGTGTGGTTGGTGGAGGGCATTAATGCAGTTAATGGGGTGTGGTTGGTGGAGGGCATTAATGCAGTTAATGGGGTGTGGTTGGTGGAGGGCATTGATGCAGTTAATGGGGTGTGGTTGGTGGAGGGCATTAATGCAGTTAATGGGTGTGGTTGGTGGAGGGCATTGATGCAGTTAAATGGTGTGGTTGGTGAGGGCATTAATGCAGTTAATGGGAGCGGTTCGTGGAGGGCATTGATGCAGTTAATGGGTGTGGTTGGTGGAGGGCATTAATGAAGTTAATGGGGTGTGGTTGGTGGAGGGCATTAATGCAGTTAATGTGGTATGGTTGGTGGAGGGCATTGATGCAGTTAACGGGGCGGTTGGTGGAGGGCATTGATGCAGTTAATGGGGTGTGGTTGGTGGAGGCATTAATGCAGTTAATGGGGTGTGGTTGGTGGAGGGCATTGATGCAGTTAATGGGGAGTGGTTGGTGGAAGGCATTAATGCAGTTAATGGGTGTGGTTGGTGGAGGGCATTGATGCAGTTAATGGGTGTGGTTGGTGGAGGGCATTAATGCAGTTAATGGGGTGTGGTTGGTGGAGGGCATTGATGCAGTTAACAGGGAGCGGTTGGTGGAGGGCATTGATGCACTTAACGGGAGCGGTTGGTGGAGGGCATTGATGCAGTTAATGGGGTATGGTTGGTAGAGGGCATTGATGCAGTTAATGGGGTGTGGTTGGTGGAGGGCATTGATGCAGTTAATGGGGTGTGGTTGGTGGAGGGTATTGATGCAGTTAATTGGTTGTGGTTGGTGGAGGGTATTGATGCAGTTAATGGGGTGTGGTTGGTGGAGGGCATTAATTTCATTAATGGGGAGCGGTTGATGGAGGGCATTGATGCAGTTAATGGGGTGTGGTTGGTGGAGGGCATTGATGCAGTTAATGGGGTGTGGTTGGTGAGGGCATTGATGCAGTTAATGGGGTGTGGGGTGGAGGGCATTGATGCAGTTAATGGGGTGTGGTTGGTGGAGGGCATTGATGCAGTTAATGGGTGTGGTTGGTGGAGGGCATTAATGCAGTTAATGGGGTGTGGTTGGTGGAGGGCATTAATGCAGTTAATGGGTGTGGTTGGTGGAGGGCATTAATGCAGTTAATGGTGTGTGGTTGGTGGAGGGCATTGATGCAGTTAATGGGGAGCGGTTGGTGGAGGGCATTGATGCAGTTAACGGGGAGCGGTTGGTGGAGGGCATTGATGCAGTTAACGGGGAGCGGTTGTGGAGGGCATTGATGCAGTTAACGGGGAGCGGTTGGTGTAGGGCATTGATGCAGTTAACGGGGAGTGTTGGTGGAGGGCATTGATGCAGTTAACGGGGAGCGGTTGGTGGAGGGCATTGATGCAGTTAACGGGGTGTGGTTGGTGGAGGGCATTGATGCAGTTAATGGGGGGGTTTGGTGGAGGGCATTGATGCAGTTAACGGGGAGCGGTTGGTGGAGGGCATTGATGCAGTTAATGGGTGTGGTTGGTGGAGGGCATTGATGCAGTTAATGGGGTGTGGTTGTTGGAGGGCATTGATGCAGTTAATGGGGTGTGGTTGGTGGAGGGCATTGATGCAGTTAATGGGGTGTGGTTGGTGGAGGGCATTGATGCATTAAACGGGGAGCGGTTGGTGGAGGGATTGATGCAGTTAATGGGGAGCGGTTGGTGGAGGACATTGATGCAGTTAATGGGGAGCGGTTGGTGGAGACATTGATGCAGTTAATGGGGGGGGGCGGTTGGTGGAGGACATTAATACAATTAACGGGTGGCGGTTGGTGGAGGACATTAATACAGTTAATGGGGGGCGGTTGGTGGAGGACATTAATACAGTTAATGGGGGCGGTTGGTGGAGGACATTAATACAGTTAATGGGGGCGGTTGGTGGAGGGCATTAATACAGTTAATGGGGGCGGTTGGTGGAGGGCATTAATACAGTTAATGGGGTGTTGGTGGAGGACATTAATACAGTTAATGGGGGGCGGTTTGGTGGAGGACATTAATACAGTTAATGGGGGGCGGTTGGTGGAGGACATTAATACAGTTAATGGGGGGCGGTTGGTGGAGGAAATTAATACAGTTAATGGGGGCGGTTTGTGGAGGACAGTAATACAGTTAATGGGGGGCGGTTGGTGGAGGACATTAATACAGTTAATGGGGGCGGTTGGTGGAGGACATTAATACAGTTAATGGGGGGCGGTTGATGGAGGGCATTGATGCAGTTAATGGGGTGTGGTTGGTGGAGGGCATTGATGCAGTTAATGGGTTGTGGTTGGTGGAGGGCATTGATGCAGTTAACGGGGAGCAGTTGGTGGAGGGCATTGATGCAGTTAATGGGGTGTGGTTGGTGGAGGGCATTGATGCAGTTAATGGGGTGTGGTTGGTGGAGGGCATTGATGCAGTTAACGGGGTGTGGTTGGTGGAGGGCATTAATGCAGTTAATGGGGTGTGGTTGGTGGAGGGCATTGATGCAGTTAACGGGAGCGGTTGGTGGAGGGCATTGATGCAGTTAATGGGGTGTGGTTGGTGGAGGGCATTGATGCAGTTAATGGGGTGTGGTTGGTGGAGGGCATTAATACAGTTAATGGGGTGTGGTTGGTGGAGGGCATTAATACAGTTAATGGGTGTGGTTGGTGGAGGGCATTAATACAGTTAATGGGGTGTGGTTGGTGGAGGGCATTAATACAGTTAATGGGGTGTGGTTGGTGGGGGCATTGATACAGTTAATGGGGTGTGGTCGGTGGAGGGCATTAATGCAGTTAATGGGGTGTGTCGATGGAGGGCATTGATGCAGTTAATGGGTGTGGTTGGTGGAGGGCATTAATACAGTTAATGGGGTGTGGTTGGTGGAGGGCATTGATGCAGTTAATGGGGTGTGGTTGGTGGAGGGCATTAATGCAGTTAATGGGGTGTGGTTGGTGGATGGCATTAATGCAGTTAATGGGTGTGGTTGGTGGAGGGCATTAATACAGTTATGGGGTGGTGGTTGGTGGAGGGCATTAATACAGTTAATGGGGTGTGGTTGGTGGAGGGCAATAATACAGTTAATGGGGTGTGGTTGGTGGAGGGCATTAATACAGTTAATGGGGTGTGGTTGGTGGAGGGCATTAATACAGTTAATGGGGTGTGGTTGGTGGAGGGCATTAATACAGTTAATGGGGTGTGGTTGTGGAGGCATTAATACAGTTAATGGTGTGTGGTTGGTGGAGGGCATTAATACAGTTAATGGGGTGTGGTTGGTGGAGGGCATTAATACAGTTAATGGGGTGTGGTTGGTGGAGGGCATTGATACAGTTAATGGGTGTGGTCGGTGGAGGGCATTAATGCAGTTAATGGGGTGTGGTCGATGGAGGGCATTGATGCAGTTAATGGGGTGTGGTTGGTGGAGGACATTAATGCAGTTAATGGGTGTGGTTGTGGAGGGCATAATGCAGTTAATGGGTGTGGTTGGTGGAGGGCATTAATGCAGTTAATCGGGTGTGGTTGGTGGAGGGCATTAATACAGTTAATGGGGTGTGGTTGGTGGAGGGCATTAATACAGTTAATGGGTGTGGTTGGTGGAGGGCATTAATACAGTTAATGGGGTGTGGTTGGTGGAGGGCATTAATACAGTTAATGGGGTGTGGTTGGTGGAGGGCATTAATACAGTTAATGGGGTGTGGTTGGTGGAGGGCATTAATACAGTTAATGGGGTTGGTTGGTGGAGGGCATTAATACAGTTAATGGGGTGTGGTTGGTGGAGGGCATTGATACAGTTAATGGGGTGGTGGTCGGTGGAGGGCATTAATGCAGTTAATGGGGTGTGGTCGGTGGAGGGCATTGATGCAGTTAATGGGGTGTGGTTGGTGGAGGACATTAATGCAGCTAATGGGGTGTGGTTGGTGGAGGGCATTGATGCAGTTAATGGGGTGTGGTTGGTGGAGGGCATTAATGCAGTTAATGGGTGTGGTTGGTGGAGGCATTAATGCAGTTAATGGGGTGTGGTTGGTGGAGGGCATTAATGCAGTTAATGGGGTGTGGTGGTGGAGGGCATTGATGCAGTTAATGGGGTGTGGTTTGTGGAGGGCATTAATGCAGTTAATGGGGTGTGGTTGGTGGAGGGCATTGATGCAGTTAATGGGGTGTGGTTGGTGGAGGGCATTAATGCAGTTAATGGGGAGCGGTTCGTGGAGGGCATTGATGCAGTTAACGGGTGTGGTTGGTGGAGGGCATTAATGAAGTTAATGGGGTGTGGTTGGTGGAGGGCATTAATGCAGTTAATGTGGTATGGTTGGTGGAGGGCATTGATGCAGTTAACGGGGAGCGGTTGGTGGAGGGCATTGATGCAGTTAATGGGGTGTGGTTGGTGGAGGCATTAATGCAGTTAATGGGGTGTGGTTGGTGGAGGGCATTGATGCAGTTAATGGGAGTGGTTGGTGGAAGGCATTAATGCAGTTAATGGGTGTGGTTGGTGGAGGGCATTGATGCAGTTAATGGGGTGTGGTTGGTGGAGGCATTAATGCAGTTAATGGGTGTGGTTGGTGGAGGGCATTGATGCAGTTAACAGGGAGCGGTTGGTGGAGGGCATTGATGCACTTAACGGGGAGCGGTTGGTGGAGGGCATTGATGCAGTTAATGGGGTATGGTTGGTAGAGGGCATTGATGCAGTTAATGGGTGTGGTTGGTGGAGGGCATTGATGCAGTTATGGGGTGTGGTTGGTGGAGGTATTGATGCAGTTAATTGGTTGTGGTTGGTGGAGGGTATTGATGCAGTTAATGGGGTGTGGTTGGTGGAGGGCATTAATTTCCATTAATGGGGAGCGGTTGATGGAGGGCATTGATGCAGTTAATGGGTGTGGTTGGTGGAGGGCATTGATGCAGTTATGGGGTGTGGTTGGTGGAGGGCATTGATGCAGTTAATGGGGTGTGGTTGGTGGAGGGCATTGATGCAGTTAATGGGGTGTGGTTGGTGGAGGGCATTGATGCAGTTAATGGGGTGTGGTTGGTGGAGGGCATTAATGCAGTTAATGGGGTGTGGTTGGTGGGAGGGCATTAATGCAGTTAATGGGGTGTGGTTGGTGGAGGGCATTAATGCAGTTAATGGTGTGTGGTTGTGGAGGGCATTGATGCAGTTAATGGGGAGCGGTTGGTGGAGGGCATTGATGCAGTTAACGGGGAGCGGTTGGTGGAGGGCATTGATGCAGTTTAACGGGGAGCGGTTGGTGGAGGGCATTGATGCAGTTAACGGGGAGCGGTTGGTGGAGGGCATTGATGCAGTTAACGGGGAGTGGTTGGTGGAGGGCATTGATGCAGTTAACGGGGAGCGGTTGGTGGAGGGCATTGATGCAGTTAACGGGGTGTGGTTGGTGGAGGGCATTGATGCAGTTAATGGGGTGTGGTTGGTGGAGGGCATTGATGCAGTTAACGGGGAGCGTTGGTGGAGGGCATTGATGCAGTTAATGGGGTGTGGTTGGTGGAGGCATTGATGCAGTTAATGGGGTGTGGTTGTTGGAGGGCATTGATGCAGTTAATGGGGTGTGGTTGGTGGAGGGCATTGATGCAGTTAATAGGGTGTGGTTGGTGGAGGGCATTGATGCATTTAACGGGGAGCGGTTGGTGGAGGGAATTGATGCAGTTAATGGGGCGGTTGGTGGAGGACATTGATGCAGTTAATGGGGAGCGGTTGGTGGAGGACATTGATGCAGTTAATGGGGGAGCGGTTGGTGGAGGACATTAATACAGTTAATGGGGGCGGTTGGTGGAGGGTTAATACAGTTAATGGGGGCGGTTGGTGGAGGACATTAATACAGTTAATGGGGGGCGGTTGGTGGAGGACATTAATACAGTTAATGGGGGCGGTTGGTGGAGACATTAATACAGTTAATGGGGGGCGGTTGGTGGAGGACATTAATACAGTTAATGGGCGGTTGGTGAGGACATTAATACAGTTAATGGGGGCGGTTGGTGGAGGACATTAATACAGTTAATGGGGGCGGTTGGTGGAGGACATTAATACAGTTAATGGGGGGCGGTTGGTGGAGGACATTAATACAGTTAATGGGGGGCGGTTGGTGGAGGACATTAATACAGTTAATGGGGGGCGGTTGGTGGAGGAAATTAATACAGTTAATGGGGGGCGTTGGTGGAGACAGTAATACAGTTAATGGGGGGCGTTGGTGGAGGACATTAATACAGTTAATGGGGGGCGGTTGGTGGAGGACAGTAATACAGTTAATGGGGGGCGTTGGTGGAGGACATTAATACAATTAACCGGGGCGGTTGGTGGAGGACATTAATACAGTTAATGGGGGCGTTGGGTGGAGGACATTAATACAGTTAATGGGGGCGGTTGATGGAGGGCATTGATGCAGTTAATGGGTGTGGTTGGTGGAGGGCATTAATGCAGTTAATGGGGTGTGGTTGGTGGAGGGCATTAATGCAGTTAACGGGGTGTGGTTGGGTGGGGGCATTAATGCAGTTAATGGGGTGTGGTTGGTGGAGGGCATTGATGCAGTTAACGGGGTGTGGTTGGTGGAGGGCATTAATACAGTTAATGGGGGGCGATTGGTGGACATTAATACAGTTAATGGGGTGTGGTTGGTGGAGGGCATTGATGCAGTTAACGGGGAGCGGTTGGTGGAGGGCATTGATGCAGTTAATGGGGTGTGGTTGGTGGAGGGCATTGATGCAGTTAATGGGGTGGGGTTGGTGGAGGGCATTAATACAGTTAATGGGGTGTGGTTGGTGGAGGGCATTAATGCAGTTAAAGGTGTGGTTGGTGGAGGGCATTGATGCAGTTAACGGGGAGCGGTTGGTGGAGGGCATTGATGCAGTTAACGGGAGACGGTTGGTGGAGGGCATTGATGCAGTTAACGGGGAGCGGTTGTGGAGGGCATTATGCAGTTAAGGGGTGTGGTGGAGGGCATTGATGCAGTTAACGGGGAGCGGTTGGTGGAGGGCATTGATGCAGTTAACGGGGAGCGGTTGTGGAGGGCATTGATGCAGTTAACGGGGAGCGGTTGGTGGAGGGCATTGATGCAGTTAACGGCGAGCGGTTGGTGGAGGGCATTGATGCAGTTAACGGGGAGCGGTTGGTGGAGGGCATGATGCAGTTAACGGGGAGCGGTTGGTGGAGGGCATTGATGCAGTTAACGGGAGCGGTTGGTGGAGGGCATTGATGCAGTTAACGGGGAGCGGTTGGTGGAGGGCATTGATGCAGTTAACGGGGTGTGGTTGGTGGAGGGCATTAATGCAGTTAATGGGGTGTGGTTGGTGGAGGGCATTGATGCAGTTAATGGGGAGCGGTTGGTGGAGGGCATTGATGCAGTTAATGGAGTGTGATTGGTGGAGGGCATTAATGCAGTTAATGGGGTGTGGTTGGTGGAGGGCATTGATGCAGTTAATGGGTGTGGTTGGTGGAGGGTATTAATACAGTTATGGGGGTGTGGTGGTGGAGGGCATTGATGCAGTTAACGGGAAGCGGTTGGTGGAGGGCATTGATGCAGTTAATGGGGAGCGGTTTGGGGAGGGCATTGATGCAGTTAATGGGGGGCGGTTGGTGGAGGACAGCATACAGTTAATGGGGGGCGGTTGGTGGAGACATTAATACAATTAACGGGGGCGGTTGGTGGAGGACATTAATACAGTTAATGGGGGGCGGTTGGTGGAGGACATTAATACAGTTAATGGGGGCGGTTGGTTTAGGACATTAATACAGTTAATGGGGGGCGTTGGTGGAGGACATTAATACAGTTAATGGGCGGTTGGTGGAGGACATTAATACAGTTAATGGGGGCGTTTGTGGAGGGCATTAATACAGTTAATGGGGGGCGGTTGGTGGAGGACATTAATACAGTTAATGGGGGGCGGTTGGTGAGGACATTAATACAGTTAATGGGGGGCGGTTGGTGGAGACATTAATACAGTTAGGGGGGCGGTTGGTGGAGGACATTAATACAGTTAATGGGGGTGGTTGGTGGAGGACATTAATACAGTTAATGGGGGCAGTTGGTGGAGGACATTATACAGTTAATGGGGGGGCGGTTGGTGGAGGACATTAATACAGTTAATGGGTGTGGATGGTGGAGGACATTAATACAGTTAATGGGGGGGCGGTTGGTGGAGGACATTAATACAGTTAATGGGGGCGGTTGGTGGAGGACAGTAATACAGTTAATGGGGGGCGGTTGGTGGAGGACATTAATACATTAATAACCGGGGGCGGTTGGTGGATGACATTAATCATTTAATGGGGGGCGGTTGGTGGAGGACATTATACAGTTAATGGGGGCGGTTGGTGGAGGACATTAATACAGTTAATGGGGCGGTTCGTGGAGGACATTAATACAGTTAATGGGGGCGGTTGGCGGAGGACATTAATACAGTTAATGGGGGGCGGTTGGTGGAGGACATTATACAGTTAATGGGGGCAGTTGGTGGAGGACATTAATACAGTTAATGGGGGCGGTTGTTGGAGGACATTAATGCATTTAATGGGGTGTGGTTGGTGGAGGGCATTAATGCAGTTAATGGGTGTGGTTGGTGGAGGGCATTAATGCAGTTAATGGGGTGTGGTTGTGGAGGGCATTGATGCAGTTAACGGGGTGTGGTTGGTGGAGGGCATTAATACAGTTAATGGGGGGCGGATTGGTGGAGGACATTAATACAGTTAATGGGGTGTGGTTGGTGGAGGGCATTGATGCAGTTAACGGGGAGCGGTTGGTGGAGGGCATTGATGCAGTTAATGGGGTGTGGTTGGTGGAGGGCATTGATGCAGTTAATGGGGTGTGGTTTGTGGAGGGCATTATACAGTTAATGGGGTGTGGTTGGTGGAGGCATTAATGCAGTTAATGGGGTGTGGTTGGTGGAGGCATTGATGCAGTTAACGGGGAGCGGTTGGTGGAGGGCATTGATGCAGTTAACGGGGAGGCGGTTGTGGAGGGCATTGACAGTTAACGGGGAGCGGTTGGTGGAGGGCATTAATGCAGTTAATGGGTGTGGTTGGTGGAGGGCATTGATGCAGTTACGGGGAGCGGTTGGTGGAGGGCATTGATGCAGTTAACGGGGAGCGGTTGGTGGAGGGCATTGATGCAGTTAACGGGGAGCGGTTGGTGGAGGGCATTGATGCAGTTAACGGCGAGCGGTTGGTGGAGGGCATTGATGCAGTTAACGGGGAGCGGTTGGTGGAGGGCATTGATGCAGTTAACGGGAGCGGTTGGTGGAGGGCATTGATGCAGTTAACGGGGAGCGTTTGGTGGAGGGCATTGATGCAGTTAACGGGCGGTTGGTGGAGGGCATTGATGCAGTTAACGGGGTGTGGTTGGTGGAGCATTAATGCAGTTAATGGGGTGTGGTTGGTGGAGGGCATTGATGCAGTTAATGGGGAGCGGTTGGTGGAGGGCATTGATGCAGTTAATGGAGTGTGATTGGTGGAGGCATTAATGCAGTTAATGGGGTGTGGTTGGTGGAGGGCATTGATGCAGTTAATGGGGTGTGGTTGGTGGAGGGTATTAATACAGTTAATGGGGTGTGGTTGGTGGAGGGCATTGATGCAGTTAACGGGAGCGGTTGGTGGAGGCATTGATGCAGTTAATGGGGAGCGGTTGGTGGAGGGCATTGATGCAGTTAATGGGGGGCGGTTGGTGGAGGACAGCAATACAGTTAATGGGGGGCGGTTGGTGGAGGACATTAATACAATTTAACGGGGGGCGGTTGGTGGAGGACATTAATACAGTTAATGGGGGGCGGTTGGTGGAGGACATTAATACAGTTAATGGGGGCGGTTGGTTTAGGACATTAATACAGTTAATGGGGGCGGTTGGTGGAGGACATTAATACAGTTAATGGGGGCGGTTGGTGGAGGACATTAATACAGTTAATGGGGGGCGGTTGGTGGAGGGCATTAATACAGTTAATGGGCGGTTGGTGGAGGACATTAATACAGTTAATGGGGGGCGGTTGGTGGAGGACATTAATACAGTTAATGGGGGGCGGTTGGTGGAGGACATTAATACAGTTAATGGGGGGCGGTTGGTGGAGGACATTAATACAGTTAATGGGGTGGTTGGTGGAGGACATTAATACAGTTAATGGGGGGCAGTTGGTGGAGGACATTAATACAGTTAATGGGGGGCGGTTGGTGGAGGTCATTAATACAGTTAATGGGGTGTGGATGGTGGAGGACATTAATACATTAATGGGGGGGGGGCGGTTGGTGGAGGACATTAATACAGTTAATGGGGGGCGGTTGGTGGGACAGTAATACAGTTAATGGGGGGCGGTTGGTGGAGGACATTAATACAATTAACCGGGGCGGTTGGTGGATGACATTAATACAGTTAATGGGGGCGGTTGGTGGAGGACATTAATACAGTTAATGGGGGGCGTTGGTGGAGGACATTAATACAGTTAATGGGGGGCGGTTCGTGGAGGACATTAATACAGTTAATGGGGGGCGGTTGGCGGAGGACATTAATACAGTTAATGGGGGGCGGTTGGTGGAGGACATTAATACAGTTAATGGGGGCAGTTGTGGAGGACATTAATACAGTTAATGGGGGGCGGTTGGTGGAGGACATTAATGCATTTAATGGGGTGTGGTTGGTGGAGGGCATTAATGCAGTTAATGGGTGTGGTTGGTGGAGGGCATTAATGCAGTTAATGGGGAGCGGTTGGTGGAGGGATTGATGCAGTTAATGTGTGTGGTTGATTGAGGCATTGATGCAGTTAATGGGGTGTGGTTGGTGGAGGGCATTAATACAGTTAATGGGGAGCGGTTGGTGGAGGGCATTGATGCAGTTAACGGCGAGCGGTTGGTGGAGGGCATTGATGCAGTTAACGGAGCGGTTGGTGGAGGGCATTGATGCAGTTAACGGGAGCGGTTGGTGGAGGGCATTGATGCAGTTAACGGGAGCGGTTGGTGGAGGGCATTGATGCAGTTAACGGGGAGCGGTTGTGGGGCATTGATGCAGTTAACGGGGTGTGGTTGGTGGAGGGCATTAATGCAGTTAATGGGGTGTGGTTGGTGGAGGGCATTGATGCAGTTAACGGGGAGCGGTTGGTGGAGGGCATTGATGCAGTTAATGGGGGTGTGTTGTGGAGGGCATTAATGCAGTTATGGGGTGTGGTTGGTGGAGGGCATTGATGCAGTTAATGGGTGTGGTGGTGGAGGGCAATTAATATAGTTAATTGGGTGTGGTTGGTGGAGGGCATTGATGCAGTTAACGGGAGCGGTTGGTGGAGGGCATTGATGCAGTTAATGGGGTGTGGTTGGTGGAGGGACATTAATACAGTTAACGGGTGGCGGTTGGTGGAGGACAGTAATACAGTTATGGAGGCGGTTGGTGGAGGACATTAATACAATTAACGGGGGCGGTTGGTGGAGGACATTATACAGTTAATGGGGGGCGTTGGAGGAGGACATTATACAGTTAATGGGGGGCGGTTGGTTAGGACATTAATACAGTTAATATGGGCGGTTGGTGGAGGACATTAATACAGTTAATATGGGGCGGTTGGTGAGGACATTAATACAGTTAATATGGGGCGGTTGGTGGAGGACATTAATACAGTTAATATGGGGCGGTTGGTGGAGGACATTAATACAGTTTATATGGGGCGGTTGGTGGAGGACATTAATACAGTTAATGGGGGGCGGTTGGTTTAGGACATTAATACAGTTAATATGGGGCGGTTGGTGGAGGACATTAATACAGTTAATATGGGGCGGTGGGTGAGGACATTAATACAGTTAATATGGGCGGTTGGTGGAGGACATTAATACAGTTAATGGGGGGCGGTTGGTTAGGACATTAATACAGTTAATGGGGTTGGTTGGTGGAGGACATTAATACAGTTAATATGGGGCGGTTGGTGGAGGACATTAATACAATTAATGGGGGGCGGTTGGTGGAGGACATTAATACAGTTAATATGGGGCGGTGTGGAGGACATTAATACAGTTAATATGGGGCGGTTGGTGGAGGACATTAATACAGTTAATGGGGGGCGGTTGGTGGAGGACATTAATACAGTTAATGGGGTGTGGTTGGTGGAGGACATTAATACAGTTAATATGGGGCGGTTGGTGGAGGACATTAATACAGTTAATGGGGGGCGGTTGGTGGAGGACATTAATACAGTTAATATGGGCGGTTGGTGGAGGACATTAATACAGTTAATGGGGGTGGTTGGTGGAGGACATTAATACAGTTAATATGGGGCGGTTGGTGGAGGACATTAATACAGTTAATGGGGTGTGGTTGGTGGAGGACATTAATACAGTTAATATGGGGCGGTTGGTGGAGGACATTAATACAGTTAATGGGGGGCGGTTGGTGGAGGACATTAATACAGTTAATGGGGTGTGGTTGGTGGAGGACATTAATACAGTTAATGGGGGCGGTTGGTGGAGGACATTAATACAGTTAATGGGGGGCGGTTGGTGGAGGACAGTAATATAGTTAATGGGGGGCGGTTGGTGGAGGACATTAATACATTAACCGGGGCGGTTGGTGGAGGACATTAATACAGTTAATGGGGAGCGGTTGGTGGAGGACATTAATACAGTTAATGGGGTGTGGTTGGTGGAGGACATTAATACAGTTAATGGGGGGCGGTTGGTGGAGGACATTAATACAGTTAATGGGGGGCGGTTGGTGGAGGACAGTAATACAGTTAATGGGGGGCGGTTGGTGGAGGACATTAATACAATTAACCGGGGCGGTTGGTGGAGGACATTAATACAGTTATGGGGGGCGGTTGGTGGAGGACATTAATACAGTTAATGGGGGGCGGTTGGTGGAGGACATTAATACAGTTAATGGGGGCGGTTGGTGGAGGACATTAATACAGTTAATGGGGGGCGGTTGGCGGAGGACATTAATACAGTTAATGGGGGGCGGTTGGTGGAGGACATTAATACAGTTAATGGGGGCAGTTGGTGGAGGACATTAATACATTTAATGGGGGGCGGTTGGTGGAGGACATTAATACAGTTAATGGGGGGCGGTTGGTGGAGGACATTAATACAATTAACCGGGGCGGTTGGTGGAGGACATTAATACAGTTAATGGGGGGCGGTTGGTGGAGGACATTAATACAGTTAATGGGGGGTGGTTGGTGGAGGACATTAATACAGTTAATGGGGGGCGGTTGGTGGAGGACATTAATACAGTTAATGGGGGGCGGTTGGCGGAGGACATTAATACAGTTAATGGGGGGCGGTTGGTGGAGGACATTAATACAGTTAATGGGGGCAGTTGGTGGAGGACATTAATACAGTTAATGGGGGGCGGTTGGTGGAGGACATTAATACAGTTAATGGGGTGTGGTTGGTGGAGGACATTAATACAGTTAATGGGGATGGTTGGTGGAGGACATTAATACAGTTAATGGGGTGCGTTTGGTGGAGGACATTAATACAGTTAATGGGGGGCGGTTGGTGGAGGACATTAATACAGTTAATGGGGGCGGTTGGTGGAGGACATTAATGCAGTTAATGGGGGGGGCGGTTGGTGGAGGACATTAATGCAGTTGATGTGGGGGGCGGTTGGTGGAGGACATTAATGCAGTTAATGGGGGGCGGTTGGTGGAGGACATTAATACAGTTAATGGGGGGCGGTTGGTGGAGGACATTAATACAGTTAATGGGGTGTGGTTGGTGGAGGACATTAATACAGTTAATGGGGGCGGTTGGTGGAGGACATTAATGCAGTTAATGGGGGGCGGTTGGTGGAGGACATTAATGCAGTTAATGGGGGGGGGGGGCGGTTGGTGGAGGACATTAATGCAGTAATGGGGGGCGGTTGGTGGAGGACATTAATACAGTTAATGGGGGGGCGGTTGGTGGAGGACATTAATGCAGTTAATGGGGGGCGGTTGGTGGAGGACATTAATGCAGTTAATGGGGGGGGGCGGTTGGTGGAGGACATTAATGCAGTTAATGGGGGGCGGTTGGTGGAGGACATTAATGCAGTTAATGGGGGGCGGTTGGTGGAGGACATTAATGCAGTTAATGGGGGGCGGTTGGTGGAGGACATTAATGCAGTTAATGGGGGGGCGGTTGGTGGAGGACATTAATGCAGTTAATGGGGGGCGGTTGGTGGAGGACATTAATACAGTTAATGGGGTGTGGTTGGTGGAGGACATTAATACAGTTAATGGGGGGCGGTTGGTGGAGGACATTAATACAGTTAATGGGGGGCGGTTGGTGGAGGACATTAATACAGTTAATGGGGGGTGTGGGGTTGTGGAGGACATTAATACGGTTAATGGGGGGGCGGTTGTGATGTCAGTGATTGCAGTGGATGAGGGGGCGGTTGGTGGAGTGGATTGACAGAATGGGGTGGCTATGTGATCGATTGATGGATTTGATGAGGGGGCGGTTGGTGGAGTGGATTGACAGAATGGGGTGGCTATGTGATCGATTGATGGAGTGGATGAGGGGGCGGTTGGTGGAGTAGATTGACAGAATGGGGTGGCTATGTGATCGATTGATGGAGTGGATGAGGGGGCGGTTGGTGGAGTAGATTGAAGCAGGGGATGGGAGGACGGTTGTTAGAGTTGATTGAAGCAGGGGATGGGAGGACGGTTGGTAGAGTTGATTGAAGCAGTGAGTAGCAACGGAGACTCATGGTTGAGTGGGCTGAATCAGTCGTTAGCAATAATTTGAACCCGGGTTTCATTCATCGCAGGATCCAAATATATTTTTTCTGTGTGTCAAGTACCTTACCTGTATAGTGCGTGACGACATGCGACTCTCAATTCCTCAGCAGTTAACCCCACCACCCCGATAGACCCGTGAAATGGAATATCCCATACGAGATAGTTATCTCCATCCTGTCTCTCAATTCTTTGAATCAGAAATTGTATTGATTCAGTTATTAGGGGAGAAGACGAAGGCGACGGTTTCAAACCGAGAACTTGGAAGAATGCTCGTATAATTAACAGAGATCAACGTTTTAGGGTGAGACAGTGATAAGTGCTCTGAGAGAAAGAGAGAGAGAGAGAGAGAGAGAGAGAGAGAGAGAGAGAGAGAGAGAGAGAGAGAGAAAGAAAGGGATGAGAAATAAAGCTATTTCTTGTGATGAGAAAACACTCCCTAGTTTGGCCAGCAATAGTCTACAAGCAGGACTTTAATTCCCAGTCGATGCGGAAGAGGTCCTAGTCCTGTAGATGAGGATAATCCTCTGAACGCATCAGCCCTCTAACGAAGCTCATTCCGCGACTCCGTCAAATAGTGCCCTCAGATTCTGGTTAAAACCCTCGCCTCACATTCGGCCGTCGCCGTATCGAGCTGCCATCATCACACCGCCTGTACATACACACGCACAGACACAAACATACGACTTGTGAAATAAAAGCTTCTTATGTCCGTGGCGCTGGCTTGTTCTCTCGGTTAATAGTCGCTCACTTTCTCTTTGCTTTCTTTCTTTCTTTGCTTTCTTTCTTTGCTTTCTTTCTTTCTTTCTTTCTTTCTTTCTTGGACTATCGAGATATATCGGACTTTTTTTCTTTAAAGAGATCGACGAGATGTATGTGTGTGTGGGGGACGTGTGTGTTTGTGAGATGTATGTGTGTGGAGGAGAGATGTGTGTGTTTGAAGAAATGTTGAGTGTGGAGAAATCTGCACTTTGAAGTGGAAGAATAATGTGTTATACTTTGTTCTTCTTTCCTTCCTCATGTACCTTTCAGCGTCGAGGGGAGCTATAATTTGCTGTCTTTTGTTCTTCTGTTCGCCTCTCCTGCTGTTATGTTTCCTATCTATATATCTATTGTCCTTTCGAGCCGAAGACGGCACATAGGCAGAACCACAATCTCAAACAGAAACCTTGCGTGCCAAAATGGCACATATGCAGAGAATCACTGCTCTAAAATCTATGGCGCTGTTTCCATAACAATACTTTTTACAATGTTGTCAAGCCATCAATCAACCTCCTTAGTCGCTCTTCGACATGCCTGGAAGGTCACAGTGTCACTATTCTTTACCTCCCTCATAATGAGGCGGTCACACGGGAAAATATGAGAATACATCTATATAATTGTTTGATGGCATCATATACATTTGGATGAGGTACTACTAGTGTTTCTAATGTTCCATCAATCCATCTTTTGCTCTTCTGTTCGCCTCTCCTGCTGTTATGTTTCCTAGTGTTTCTAATATTCCGTCAATCCATCTTTTGCTCTTCTGTTCGCCTCTCCTGCTGTTATGTTTCCTAGTGTTTCTAATATTCCATCAATCCATCTTTTGTTCTTCTGTTCGCCTCTCCTGCTGTTATGTTTCCTAGTGTTTCGAATATTCCATCAATCCATCTTTTGTTCTTCTGTTCGCCTCTCCTGCTGTTATGTTTCCTAGTGTTTCTAATATTCCGTCAATCCATCTTTTTCGTGTTGGCCCTTGAGTCTGGTGTTCTCGTAACGTTTATTGAGGCTTTTTGTGTTGTCATTCATCTCCCAAGCCCCCCCCCCCCCCCAGTCACATTTTGCACTTTAGCTGTTCCTCCTACCTATGCATTGAAATCCCCTAATATAATAGTTATTTCTTGGGATTTACACTGTTCCATGGTTGCCTCTAGCTCCTCGTAAAAAGTGTCAATGTCTTCTTCTTCGCTATTACTTGTTGGTGCATAAACTTGAATTATGTTAATATCCATTGGTCTGCCGCTCAATTTTACTAGCAGAATTCTGTCTGATACTGGCCAAAATCCTTTCACTGTTTTGCTTCTTTTTCTATCTAACATGATGCCTACTCCTCTTTCGTGTGTGGTTCCCCCAGAGTAAATTACACTTCCACTGTCGCGTTGTAATAATCCTGCTCCTGTCCATCTCATTTCACATAGTCCCAAGATGTTCAACTTCATTCTCTTCATTTCTTGGCTGATGTTTTCTAGTTTACCAACATGGAATGCTGATCTAATGTTCCAAGTTCCTATTGCTAGTCTCTTTATTTTTGATCTTGCATACAGTAGCTTGATGACGATCGGGTGTCACCTGTAGCACATGACGCTCCCTACCGGACGAGATGGCTGTGAAGCCCCCATTAACGTCGTTAGCTGTAAATATAAAGTTGTGTTTAGACATAATTATACTAGGCAATATAAGAAGGTAGTTTGCCATTCCTTTCCTTCTTGGCAGTGACTGTACTAGTCGGAGATCGCAGCCATTGTCTCTATACATGAGATCCTCTGTCTGCCATCGCGGAGTGGGGACCCGATTACTTGTGGTTTAAAGAAAGAGAGATCGCGAACGATAAAGAGTTCAAATACTAGATAGCTTGGTGTCATGGCGCGGAAAATAGTCAACAACAGAACTTAAACGATGCACTGTAGATAGAATATTGTGGAAGGACATGATCGCCTACACCAACCGGTATGGCACATGATGATGATGTGTTGTGTTTTTATCTTTCTGCCTTGTCACGTAGCCAACCCATTTTTTTATATTTCTTTATATATTCTATGACGAGTCGATTTCCTGGGGTTTTTTTCCCAGTTCTTCATTTCTGATCTCGTCTTTCAGGCTGTTTCCTATCATTCGTCTGACACATTTCATTTCAGTAGAGGTTATTTTTTCTTATTGTTCTTGCATGTACGGTTTGGCCGTCATATTGTTACATACAGTCCGTCACATTGTTACATACAGCCTGTTATATTGTTACATACAGCCTGTTATATATTGTTACATACAGCCTGTTATATATTGTTAATTATAGCTTGTTATATTGTTACATACAGCCTGTTATATATTGTTACCTACAGCCTGTTACATTGTCACATACAACATGTTATATTGTTACATACAGTCTGCTATATATTATTACATACAGCCTGTTGTCTTTTTACATGCAGCCTGTTACATTGTTACATACAGCGTGTTATATTATTCCATACAGCCTGTCACATTGTTACGTACAACCTGTTAGATTGTTACATACAGCCTTTTACATTGCTACATAAAGCCTGTTATACTGTTACATACAGCCTGTTATATTATTACATACAGCCTGTCACATTGTTACGTACAACCTGTTATATTGTTACATACAGCCTTTACATTGCTACATACAGCCTTTTATACTGTTACATACAGCCTGTCACCCATTATGACTGATGTGTCACCACAAATCTCGCGCCCTTTGCCCCCCCACCCCCTCTCCCCATGTCCAAGATCTCACACCGTGACCTACCATCCACTGAACCCTGTTTTGTGTACTCATTTTCAAAACACGATGTCTGCCACCCGACTAATGGTCTGACAAATGAAACTAACAAGGTTATGTGATCTGTCTTTCCAGAAACCGTCGACCTTCACCCAACCTTGAACCAGTGTGGTCTGGGGCTGCCAACCTTCACATTCATGAACCTTCCAGTATTGCTCATCTCATAATTTCAAGAATTGCCAAAAGTCGCCAGAACCGTGCACAGTTTGAGTCGTCCTGGTCGAGCGCTTTGTTCCACGAACTCGTCTTCTAGTCCTCGTTAAATACCCGACATCATTTCCAGTGATACAACCACGCGAATCCTAGCCTTGAACTTTGACATTTCAACCAGCGAGGTCAACATTCTTGGTGACGTCAAAGGTCAAGTCTACCGTAGAGCAGTCACTGGGGGTGTCTAATGGATGAGGCCGTCCCAGCAGAGCTAACACAAGAGGCATAAAGGTGGAGGCAGGCAATCAACTGGTGTAGCGTGCGTTCGTGCAGCAAAGTCATAATCAACAAATTAAACGGAGAGAAGACCAGATGGTAGCTCTGATAACAACAATCACATTCGCCATCACTAATCGGATTTAGTGTCGACCAAACCACGCCCACTTGTCAGCCGTGAGTGATTGACATGTCTTTGGTGGAGAAATGTAGTGTCTTAGATCTAAGGATATTTGCATTGATAGAACAAAGGTCAAAGGTCGCGGTATGAACATTGGATATCAATGATGACGTCACTTGCAGCAAACTCCTGCCGAGTTAACTATTTCGACATCCACTCCTGCTTGTGGAACTTTCTAGAAGTGTCTTCTCTGATATTACGTGTTTCCTGCCTGCTTGTGTACTGAGAAAGAACAATTTCTAGTTCTGAGATTTGACCAGCTCAGGAACAACCAAACCCTGGGCAGCAACAAAAGTGAGCGTTGGTGGGCGTCACATACGCTCATCTGGGTTGTGCGAGACCGTCTGTATGGGGATTGAACCGGCTTCTCCTGGTGTTGGCATTCTGTGCGTGTGTGCTCCCTCATCTCAAACGGAAGTCAAATCAAATGAAATTAAGGTGAGAGGCTAGTGTATCCTAACAAAGTTACGTCATCTGGCTGCGATGCCTAAAATGGAGGCTGTTAACATCTCACTTGCAGGACACCTGTTCCCCCTAAAGAGCAGTAGCGAGCTACAGGGACAGGAAAGGCCAGGTTATTTCGTCATTCTGTGCGTCACCATCAGCCTCGTGACTGTCATCGTCGTCACCGTTCTCACTAACCTCATCGTTGTCGTCGTGTTCGTGACCAGGGAAAACAGGAAGCGGAGCAAGAACATCTACCTGGCCAACTTGTCCCTCATTGACCTGGTCATCGGGCTGGGCGTCATGCCGGTCACCATGCTGGCCATGCTCAATCCCAACTGGAACCTGCCAGGGCTGGCCTGCAGGCTACACCTCGTCTCCTTGCACTCCCTGGTGTTTGCATCCCTGTTGGCAGTGTTGCTGGTCAGCGTAGACCGCTGGTACTCCATCTGCTACCCGTTCACGTACAGGGTCCGGCCAACAGGACGGATAGCCCTGTACGCGGTCATAGCCTCGTGGATATTCTCTTTCTCCCTCCACGTCCCCTTTGTTGGCGTCTGGGACTTCATATCTCGTGAAAACTGGACCGAACTGGATGAAGGTGTGTGCCAGGCGGCAAGACGACAACACCCTGTCATGATCGTCCTACTGACACTCTCCAAGTACGTCACTCCGCACGTCACCATGTTGCTGCTCAAGTGCAGCCTTTACCGGAAGATCAAGCAGCGGAAGACGGTCAATGTTCGCAGGTCCATCAGCAGCGTGGACACAGCGGCGTTTTGTCTCATCCGGGCATCCATGTCCGAGACCGCCATGAACGCTTTAGCAGAAGCAGCGGAGAACTTGACACCTTGCCCGCGCGTGAGAATCACGTGTCCGCCACCAATAGAGCGCAGGAACACGATGGACCTCTTGCCACCATTACGACCCGGCTCCACGCGACAAGGGGCCAGCCGAAGCTGGTCAGGATCGCCCGACCAAAGACTAAGCTTCCCGTGCCAGCCCACTTTAAAGCGGCGCATGTCCTTGCAGGACTGTCTCCTCTCACAAAATAAGCGAAACAGCCGCCGGAACCTTCACAATGGTTTCTGTGAGGACAGCAGCAACTTGGATGCCAGGAGAGCTACTATTGGGGACCTAGCGAAGAACCTTCTCGAGAAGCAGGATTCTAAAGCTGCCTGGTTCCTCTCCCTGCTGCTTGTTATCTCGATGACCTGCTGGACTCCCTGGACGATCTTCAGCCTCTGTCATCAATTCACATTCATCCCGAGCTGGTTGAACAGTCTAGCGCTGTGGGTCCTGCTGTCCAACTCTACAGCCAACCCTTTTCTCTACGGGCTGCTCAACAAAGACTTCCGGCGAGTTGTGTCCTCTTGGCTCTATCTCAGAGGAAGTAAGAAGAAACGTCTGAAGACAGCTTTGCGCATGCTCAGTTGGCAAATGGCCTGGGGAACCGTCGATCTTGGATGTGAAGGTCGGAGGACACCGGAAGCTCGCTCTAGTTTGACTCCGTGCAAGGAGGGAGAGGAATGCTAATAGAGGAGGCGGAGGAGGCGCAGGCATGTCAACTACGTGTAACTGAGCACGCTGTGTTTACAACATAAAATCTGTACTGTTTACAACATAAAATCTGTACTGTTTACGACATAAAATCTTTACTTTTACATCATAGAATCTGTACTGTTTACAACATAGAATCTATACTGTTTACAACATAGAATCTGTACTGTTTACAACATAGAATCTGTACTGTTTACAACGTAAAATCTGTACTGTTTACAACATAGAATCTGTACTGTTTACAACGTAAAATCTGTACTGTTTACAACATAGAATCTGTACTGTTACAACAAAAAATCTGTACTGTTTACAACATAAAATCTGTACTGTTTACAACATAGAATCTGTACTGTTTACAACATAAAATCTGTACTGTTTACAACATAGAATCTGTACTGTTTACAACAGAGAATCTGTACTGTTTATAACAAAGAATCTTACTGTTTACAACATAAAATCTGAATAGTTGAGTGCATAGACCTGTTCCAAGATAAAACGTGTTACCTCCACAATGTGTGAGCTGTTTTATTCAATATGTTGAGACTGTTGTGTTTTGTAGCAGCGAAGAAACGTTTTGTCAACGAGATGACATTCCAGGAACTGTCACCGTGTGCATTCATCGCTGCCACTAATTGATCTGTAAGTGGAATTTGTTGGTGATAAAAGTGGAATTTATTTGTCCTTAAAGTGGAATTTGGATGCCTTAACAGTTGCATTTGGTGGCTCAATTAGAGCAATTAGGTGGGACGATCGGTTAATTGTTGTGTATTCATCAGTGAAATTAAATGGACCAATCAGTGAAATGTAATGGACCAATCAGTGAAATGTAATGGACCAATCAGTGAAATTTAATGGACCAATCAGTGAAATTTAATGGACCAATCAGTGAAATTTAATGGACCAATCAGTGAAATTTAATGGACCAATCAGTGAAATTTAATGGACCAATCAGTGAAATTTAATGGACAATCAGTGAAATTTAATGGACCAATCAGTGAAATAAGCAAATGAATCAGTGTAATGTGGTCATCCGTTGTTGACAATCCTGTTACCTTAACAAGAAACTACCCATTAATGAAAGTTTCAACCAGCAATGGTGTTGAGTTATTGAGCAATAACTCAATAACTAAATAACTCAGTACCCAATGCTGCTTGAAACTTTCATAGACGGGACCTATCACAGACGGGACCTATCACAGACAGGACCTATCAAAGACTGCACCTATCACAGACTGCACCTATCATAGACTGCACCTATCACAAATTTAATCTATCACCGACTGCACCTATCTTAGACTGCACCTATCACAGACTGCACCTATCACAGATTGCACCTATCACAGACTGCACCTATCACAGACTGCACCTATCACAGACTGCACCTATCACAGACTGCACCTATCACAGACTGCACCAATCATAGATTGCACCTATCACAGACTGCACATATCACAGACTGCACCTATCACAGATTGCACCTATCACAGATTGCACCTATCACAGATTGCACCTATCACAGACTGCACCTATCATAGATTGCACCTATCAGAGATTGCACCTATCACAGACTGCACCTATCACAGACTGCACCTACACAAACATCAATCTAGCACAGCCTGTACCTAGCAAAGACGGGACCTATTATAGACTGGACCTATCACAGACTGCACCTATCACAGACTGCACCTATCATAGACTGCACCTATCACAGACTGCAGCTATCACAGACTGCACCTATCACAGACTGCACCTATCACAGACTGCACCTATCACAGACAGGACCTATCACAGACTGGACCTATAATAAACTGCAGCTATCACAGACTAGAATTATCACAGTCTGGACATATCATAGACTAGAACTCTCACAGACTGGACCTAGCACAGACAAGAACTCTCACAGACTGGACCTATTACAGACTAGAACTCTCACAGACTGGGCGTATCACAGACTGGGCGTATCACAGACTGGACCTCTCACAGACTGGACCTATCACATTATGGGCGTATCACAGACTAGAACTCTCACAGACTGGACCTCTCACAGACTGGACCTATCACATTATGGGCGTATCACAGACTAGAACTCTCATAGACTGGACCTTTCACAGACTGGACCTATCACAGACTGGACCTTTCACAGACTGGGCGTATCACATACTGGGCATATCACAGACTAGACCTCTCACAGACTGGACCTTTCACAGACTGGACCTTTCACAGACTGGACCTATCACAGACTGGGCGTATCACAGATTGGGCGTAACACAGACTCGACCTATCACAGACTACGCGTATCACAGACTAGAATACTCACAAACTGGACCTATCACAGACTGGGCGTATCACAGACTAGATCTTTCATAGACTAGACCTCTCACAGACTGGACCTATCACACACTAGACCTATCACAGACTGGACCTATCACAGACTGGACCTATCACAGACTGGGCGTATCACAGACTAGACCTCTCACAGACTGAACCTATCACAGACTGGGCGTATCACAGACTAGAACTCTCACAGACTGGACCTATCACAGACTGGACCTATCTTAGACTGGACTTATCACAGACTTGACGTATCACAGACTAGACCTCTCACAGATATATACCTATAAGAAACTGTACCTATCAGAGACTGGATTTAATAGAAAGGATATATCACAAAATGGATTTATCACAGAGGGGAACTATCATAGACTGGACCCATCACTAACTGGACCTAGCAAATACTGGACCTATCATAGACTAGATTTATCAGAATGGGCTCATCACAGACTGGACTAATCACAGACTCTACTTATTACAAACTGGATTCATCAGAAAGGACATATCACATATTGGACCTATCACAAACTAGACTTATCACTGACTGGACCTAAGAACCTTGGCCTATCACTGACTGGACCTAAGAACCTGGACTGTATCTATCAGTGAGTGTATCTATCACTAACCGCACCCGTCCAAGACTAGACCTAGCGAGAGGACCTATCACCGACTGGACCTATTACAGACTAGATCTCTCATATGGTCCTGTCACTGTAACGTGCTGAACATGTAGCTGTGATGTACTGGTCATGTCACTGTGATGCATTGAACATGAAGTTGTGACGTACTGCTCATGAGATTGTGACGCACGAAAAGGACATGTTACGCGAAGAAGCGTTTTTTCTGTCACAGATTGGACTTGTCACTGATTGAATTTATCATTGGCTGGATTTGTCACTGATTGAATTTATCATTGGCTGGATTTGTCACTGATTGAATTTATCATTGGCTGGATTTGTCACTGATTGAACTTATCATTGGCTGGATTTGTCACTGATTGAACTTATCATTGGCTGGATTTGTCACTGATTGAATTTATCATTGGCTGGATTTGTCACTGATTGAATTTATCATTGGCTGGATTTGTCACTGATTGAACTTCATTGGCTGGATTTGTCACTGATTGAACTTGTCATTGGCTGGATTTGTCACTGATTGAACTTGTCACTACTGGATTAGTTTCTGAATGAATGTGTCACTGATTGAACTTGTCACTGACTGGACTTCTCACTGATTGAACTTGTCACTGACTGGATTAGTTTCTGAATGAATGTGTCACTGACTGAACTTGTCACTGACTGGACTTCTCACTGATTGAACTTGTCACTGATTGAACTTGGCACTGACTGAATTGTAAATGATTGAACATGACGCTGACTGAATTTGTCACTGATTGAACATGTCACCAACTGGATTTGTCACTGACTGAACATGACGCTGACTGAATTTGTCACTGATTGAACATGTCACTGACTGGATTTGTCACTGATTGAACATCTTACTGACTGAATTTGTCACTGATTGAACATGTCACTGACTGAATTTGTCACTAATTAAACATGTCACTGACTGGATTTGTCACTGATTGAACATGTCACTGACTGAATTTGTCACTGATTGAACATGTCACTGACTGAATTTGTCACTGATTGAACATGTCACTGACTGGATTTGTCACTGATTGAACTAGCTACAGACTGGGTTTGTCGCTGATTGAACATGTCACTGACTGAATTTATCACTGATTGAATATGTCACTGACTGAATTTGTCACTGATTGAACATGTCACTGACTGGATTTGTCACTGATTGAACATATCACTGACTGAATTTATCACAGATTGAATATGTCACTGACTGGATTTGTCACTGATTAAACATGTCACTGACTGAATTTGTCACAGATTGAACATGTTACTGACTGGATTTGTCACTTATTGAACATGTCACTGATTGAACATGTCACTGACTGAATTTGTCACAGATTGAACTTGGTACTGACTGGATTTGTCACTGACTGGACTTGTCACTGATTGAACTAGCTACAGACTGGACTTGTCGCTGATTGAACTTGCTACAGACTGGACTTGTCACTGATTGAACTTGCCACAGAGTGGATTTGTCACTGACCAATTATAGTCCTGACCCTTGTTAATGTTTCCACTGTGTCATCAAATAATTAAAGTTGTGATATTGTTACTACTCGAAGATCTTTGTTTACTCATTGTCTGTCCTTGTGGCTGTTTCAATGTTCTCCTCCAGATATCGTCACTTCAAATATTCCTACGTTATAAGCTAACTAACTGACTACCTACCCACGTACCTATCGATTTGCCTACCTGCTTAACTGCCACACTAACTGACTACCTACCCACGTACCTATCGATTTGCCTACCTACTTAACTGCCACACTAACTGACTACCTACCCACGTACCTATCGATTTGTCTACCTACTTAACTGCCACACTAACTGACTACCTACCCTCGTACCTATCTATTTGTCTACCTACCTAACTGCCACACTAACTGACTACCTACCTACCTCCCTACCTACCTACCTACCTACCTACCTACCTACATACCTACCTACCTACCAAACTAATTACCTACCTACCTAACTGCCACACTAACTGACTATCTACCTATCTATCTACCTACCTACCTACATACATACATACATACATACATACATACATACATACATACATACATACATACATACATACATACATACATACATACATACCACATACCCAAAATCTACCTACCTAAGTGCCACACTAAATAACTGACTACGTACCTATCTAACTAATTAAATAACCATTTAAATAACTGACTAACTAAATAATTAAATAATTACCCACCTGTCACACTAACTAATTACCTACCTACGTACGTACATAACTACTATACCTAACTAATGAAGTAACTTAATAAGTAACTAAATAACTACCTAAACACCTACCTACCTGCCACTCTAACTGACCACCTACCTACCTACCTATCTACCTACCGAACTACCTACCTACCTACCTACCTACCTACCTGCCACACTAAATAACTGACTAACTGACTACCTACCTATCTACCTACCTAATTAACTAACCAACTAAGTAACTGACTAACTAAATAACTAACTAAATAACTACCTACCTACCTGCCACACTAATTAACTGATTACCTAAAACGTACGTACGTACTACTTACCTACCTAACGAATCAACTAATTAAATAACTACATACCTACCTACCTACGTACTTTTCAGCTTATCAATTTATGTACCTACCTATCAGATTACCTACATAACTGTTACCTACCTACCTATCTACATATCTGTTACCTATCTACCTGCCTACATCTCTGTTACCTATCTACCTGCCTACATGACTGTTATCTATTCACATGCCTGGTACCTACCTACATTCCTTCATATCTGTTACCTACTTATTTACCTATCCACCTACCTTTTACCTACCTACACACCTACCTAATGATTTTTACCTACCTGCCTAACATAACAATACTTATCAGTATTGCTGTTACTTACAAATTTACATGCCTGGCACCTACCTACCTACATGCCTGCTGCTTACCTATCTGCATGTTATTTACCGTCCTATCTGTTTGTTATCCATCTACCTACATACCTGTTACCTACCTAACTACCTTCATTACTGTTGCCTACATACCCATAGTGAAGTTTGATGATGGAGTGAAGTTTTATGATGGAGTGAAGTTTGATTATAGAGTTAAGTTTGATGATGTAGTGAAGTTTGTGGTGGATGAAGTTTGATGATGGAGTGAAGTTTGATGATGGAGTGAAGTTTGTTGGTGGATGAAGTTTGATGATGGAGTGAATTTTGATGATGGAGTGAAGTTTGTTGGTGGATGAAGTTTGATGATGTAGTGAAGTTTGTTGGTGGATGAAGTTTGATGATGGAGTGAATTTTTATGATGGAGTGAAGTTTGATGATGTGGTGAGAGGTTTTGGTTTTGGTTATGGTTACGGAAGGCCCCGGTATCACTGCAAACGAATTAAAATTCATAATTGCTCAACCACCCGCGCCAGTGGAATCATCCGAATTACTAACTCATCTTCCAAACAAAGAAAGATAGCTGTAGTCTCCATCATAGCAGTCTCAGCACACGCCAAAAGACATAAGGCGAAACCGCACAGAAAGTGAACACAGCAACTGTTCCCTGTCATACAATATCATCATTCATCGTAAACAATCGGAATATCGAAACACGATCAAAACTGATGAGACACACAGCTCACGGTGTGCACAGAGCACTTAACTCAGTAGCTCCCGCAACAAGCGGACTTGGAGTATAAGGAAACTGCAACAAGGAACACTTTTCAGACATAGCCTTCATGGTTCCTGCCACCTATCCACCATATTGACCGGAAGTTCACTACTCCTGAAAATAATGAATGTCATATTTGTTAAAATGTATAGCCCTTGATGATGTTAGGACATTGTTTTTACTCCAATTCCGAGTTAGTCGTCGGATTATCCCCGTCGCACATCAAACAACAGACTGTAAGATCTTCCCGCAATGTGAATTGGTAAAATTATAAACCACATATTGAAATTATAAAATCACATGTCTACCCGGAGGCGAAGGCGCACCTCACAGCACCAGAGCTGAAAGTTGTCAGCGACCCACAGCTGATGGCTTGCGCCAGGATCGGTGAATCAGAACCATCCAGACCCTACTCCACCTCTCCGTGGTGCCTCAATTACCAGACTAACCTGTCTTGTCTGCCAAGCGAGTAGGGATCGAAGAGGGAAGACAACCTGGTTCTCAAAAATGTCGCGCAGAAGTCGGATGTGTTGGGCCTAAAGGCGCAAATATCACAATTATACTGCAAGCCACAACACAAGAAAATCACTTTCACCTTGTTTGGCTCCTTTTTGGTCCTCGAGATCCTACCTGCCCTATTGACTATTCATCATGCTATCAACAGGCATATATGTCCTGGCAACACGTCCTGCTCCTCCAGTTTGAGATTAGTACCTGGCTGCCTTTGATATTTGTTCTTCTATTAATATTATTGATCTCTCAACATTTTAGAATTTAACATTTAAGAAAATGAAAAATATCTTATGTAGTGAAGGTTTCATGGTGTAGTGAGAGGTTTGATTATAGAGTGAAGTTTAATGATGAAGTGAAGTTTGATGAAGGAGTGAAGTTTGATAGTGAAGTGAAGTTTGATGTTAGAGTGATAATTACTGATAGTGTGAAGTTTGATGTTAGAGTGATAATTACTGATAGTGTGAAGTTTGATGTTAGAGTGATAATTACTGATAGTGTGAAGTTTGATGATATATGTAGAATGAATTTTGATTATAGAATAAAATTTTATGGCTGGGTAAATTATGATGATGGAGTGAATTATGATGATGGAGTGAAGTTTGATGATGGAGTGAATGATGATGATGGAGTGAAGTTTGATAATATTGTGAAATTTGATGATGGAATGAAGTTTGATGGTGGAGTGAATTTTGATGCTGGAATGAAGTTTAATGATGGAGTGAATTTTGATGATGGAATGAAGTTTAATGATGGAGTGAAGTTTGATGATTGAATTAATGTTGATGATGTAGTGAGGTTTGATGATATAGTGAGATTTGATGATGTAGTGAGATTTGATGATGTAGTGACGTTTCATGATGTATGAAGTTTGACGATATAGTGAGGTTTCATGATGCAGTGAGATTTGATGATGTAGTGAGGGTTTGATAATTTAATGAAGTTTGATGATTTAGTGAGATTTGATGATGGAGTGAGGTTTGATGAGGTAGTCAGGTTGATGATGTTGTAGTGAGATTTGATGATGTAGTGAGGTTTAATGATGTAGTGAGGTTTGATGATGTAGTGAGGTTTGATGATGTAGTGAGGTTTGATGATGTAGTGATGTTTCATGATGTAGTGAGATTTGGTGATGTAGTGAGGTTTGATGATGTAGTGAGGTTTGATGATGTAGTGAGGTTTGATGATGTAGTGATGTTTCATGATGTAGTGAGATTTGGTGATGTAGTGAGGTTTGATGATGTAGTGAGGTTTGATAATGTAGTGAGGTTTCATGATGTAGTGAGATTTGATGATGTAGTGAGGTTTAATGATGTAGTGAGGTTTGATGATGTAGTGAGGTTTGATGATGTAGTGATGTTTCATGATGTAGTGAGATTTGGTGATGTAGTGAGGTTTGATGATGTAGTGAGGTTTGATGATGTAGTAAGGTTTCATGATATAGTGAGGTTTGTTGATGTAGTGAGATTTGATGATGTAAAGAGATTTGATAGTGTAATCAGTTTTGATTATAGAGTGAAATTTAATAATATTGATGGTCATAGTGGTAGGTCATGTTGTAGTGAGAGATGAGTTAAATCATACTCCATAGAAAGTTGACTGGAAGATGACTGGAGAAGTGAGAAAAGAGAACAGAAAAAGGCGTCTAGTACCACACACAAGGTACAACTACATCGTGTTCTTCTGCGGCCGGAGCTGTGGGTCTAATAACGTCAGCTTCAGGCAAGTGCTCACGTAAAGATACGCCTGACGAGAACTGCTTGCTACAGACCGTCTGTCACACAACAAGGGCCATATACGCACAGACATAACATACGCTGGTACAAAAACATGTGCACACACATAGGATATATTAACAAAGAAACAAGTAAGGGGCTGCCTTTCTTTGTTTGGGTCCTCCAATGAGATGAGATGCTCATCCGGATGATTCTACTGGCACGGGCAGTTGAGCAATTGTGGATTTTAATTCCGTTGTAGTGATAACGAGTTAGAAGCAGAATAGCTAAAGAGGCAATGTATTTCAGAAGCCTTGAAAAGATGTGGAAATCAAAACTCGTCAGCACAAACACAAAATTTAGACTATTCAAATCAAACGTATTATCTATCCTTACGTACGCATGTGAGAGCTGGAAAACAACAAGAGACAGAAACAAAGTTGAACGTATTTGAAAATAAATATCTAAGGAAAAAACTTGGTATAGCGTGGAACGAATCCAAAACAAACGAAGACATTGAGAAATCGCCAATCAACCACTAATATCTTCAGTAATCAAGAAAAGACGATGGTCATATGTTGGACATGTGATGAGGAGAGATAATAACCGAATAGTAAAGAAAGCCCTCATATGGGAAACAACAGGTAAGAGGAAAAGAGGCCGACCCAGAGCGACACTGAGAAAAACTTCAATAGCAGCAGGAATCGGCTCCCTCAATGAGATAGAGTTGCTTGCCCACAACAGAGACAAATGGCGAGATTTGATAAAAGATCTTTACAAGGATTGGAAACTGCTAGAATAAAAATTTAGATAAGAGAAAGAGTATCTGGGTCTATGCCCTATGGGCCGGCTACGGCTCGAAAGGTCAAAAGATATATAGATAGTGATAACGGGTACTATGACAACTACAACTACAACTATAACTACAACTACAACTACAACTATAACTACAACTACAACTAACTACAACTACAACTACAACTACAACTATAACTGCAACTATAACTACAACTGCAACTATAACTACAACTACAACTATAACTACAACTAAAAATACAACTATAACTACAACTACAACTACAACTAAAACTATACTACAACTACAACTATAAATACAATTACAACTATAACTATAACTACAACTATGACTACAATTACAGCTACAATTACAACTATAACTACAACTATAGCTACAACTACAAATATATTTACAACTAAAAATACAACTATAACTACAACTACAATATAACTACAACTACAACTATAACTACAATTACAACTATAACTACAACTAACCCTATAACTACAACTACAACTATAACTATAACTACAATTAAAAATATAACTACAACTAAAAATACAACTATAAATACAATTGCAACTATAACTATAACTACAACTACAACTATAAGTACAATTACAGCTACTTACAACTATAACTACAACTATATCTAGAAGTACAAATATATTTACAACTAAAAATACAACTATAACTACAAATACAATATAACTACAACTACAACTACAACTATAACTACAATTACAACTATAACTACAAACTAAAAATGCAACTATAACTACAACTACAACTACAACTATAACTACAACTACAACGTCAATTATAACTATAACTACAACTACAACTATAACTATAACTAAAACTAAACTATAACTACAACTATAACTATAACTATAACTACAACTACAACTACAACTATAACTATAACTACTACGTCAATTATAACTATAACTACAACTACAACTATAACTACAACTACAAATACAACTATAACTACAACTACAACTACAACTACAACTACAACTATAACACAACTACAACGTCAATTATAACTATAACTACAACGACAACTACAACTATAACTACAACCACAACTATAACTACAACTACAACTATAACTATAACTATAACTACAACTACAACTACAACTATAACTATAACTACAACTACAACGTCAATTATAACTATAACTACAACTACAACATAACTATAACTACTACTACAAATGTAACTAAAACTACAACTGTAACTATAACTATAACTACAACTACAACTAAAACTACAACTATAACATAACTACTACTACAAATGTAACTACAACTACAAATACAACGTCAACTACTACTACAACGTAAACTATAACTATAACTGCAACTATAACTACAACTGCAACTATAACTACAACTACAACTATAACTACAACTAAAAATACAACTATAACTACAACTACAACTACAACTAAAACTATAACTACAACTACAACTATAAATACAATTACAACTAAACTATAACTACAACTACAACTATGACTACAATTACAGCTACAATACAACTATAACTACAACTATAGCTACAACTACAAATATATTTACAACTAAAAATACAACTATAACTACAACTACAATATAACTACAACTACAACTACAACTATAACTACAATTACAACTATAACTACAACTAACCCTATAACTACAACAACAACTATAACTACAATTAAAAATATAACTACAACTAAAAATACAACTATAAATACAATTACAACTATAACTATAACTACAACTACAACTATAAGTACAATTACAGCTACAATTACAACTATAACTACAACTATAGCTAGAACTACAAATATATTTACAACTAAAAATACAACTATAACTACAAATACAATATAACTACAACTACAACTACAACTATAACTACAATTACAACTATAACTACAACTAATCCTATAACTACAACTACAACTATAACTACAATTAAAAATATAACTACAGCTAAAAATACAACTATAACTACAACTACAACTACAACTATAACTACAACTACAACGTCAATTATAACTATAACTACAACTACAACTATAACTATAACTACAACTACAACTATAACTACAACTACAACTATAACTATAACTATAACTATAACTACAACTACAACTATAACTATAACTACTACGTCAATTATAACTATAACTACAACTACAACTATAACTACAACTACAACTATAACTACAACTACAACTACAACTATAACTACAACTACAACGTCAATTATAACTATAACTACAACTACAACTACAACTATAACTACAACTACAACTATAACTACAACTACAACTACAACTATAACTATAACTACAACTACAACTACAACTACAACTATAACTATAACTACAACTACAACGTCAATTATAACTATAACTACAACTACAACTATAACTATAACTACTACTACAAATGTAACTAAAACTACAACTGTAACTATAACTATAACTACAACTACAACTACAACTACAACTATAACTATAACTATAACTATAACTATAACTATAACTACTACTACAAATGTAACTACAACTACAAATACAACGTCAACTACTACTACAACGTCAACTATAACTATAACTACAACTACAACTATGACTACAATTACAGCTACAATTACAACTATAACTACAACTATAGCTACAACTACAACTATAATTACAACTATAACTACAACTACAACTATAACTATAACTACTACTACAATGTAACTACAACTATAACTACAACTACAACTACAATTACAACTATAACTACAACTACAACTATAATTACAACTATAATTACAACTACAACTATAACTATAACTACTACTACAAATGTAGCTACAACTATAACTACAACTACAACTACAATTACAACTATAACTACAACTATAACTGTAACTACTACTACAAATGTAACTATAACTATAACTACAACTATACTACAATTACAGCTACAACTACAACTATAACTACAATTACAGCCACAACTACAACTATAACTACAATTACAACTACAACTATAACTACTACTACAAATGTAACTACACCTATAACTACAACTATAACTACAATTACAGCTACAACTACAACTATAACTACAATTACAGCTATAACTACAACTATAACTATAACTACTACTACAATGTAACTACAACTACAACTACTACAAGAACGTCAACTATAACTATAACTACAACTACAACTATAACTACAATTACAGCTACAACTACAACTATAACTACAATTACAAATATAACTACAACTATAACTACAACTACAACTATAACTACAATTATAACTACAATTACAATTACAACTATAACTACAACTACAACTATAACTACAACTACAACTAAACTACAACTACAACTATAACTACAACTACAACTACAACTACAACTACAACTACAACTACAACTACAACTACAACTAAAACTACAACTATAACTATAACTGCAACTACAACTATAGCTAAACTAAAACTACAACTAAAACTACAACTACAAATACAACTATAACTACAACTACAACAGTAACTACAACTATAACTACAACTATAACTATAACTATAACTACAACCACAACTACAACTACAACTACAACTAAAACTACAATTACAACTATAACTACAACTATAACTACAACTACAACTATAACTATAACTACAACTACAACTATAACAAGTGAGGCAAAGAGCTAGAGACTGTCCCACGATTTGTGTTGAACTCTCTCGACGCTGTTAGCACGAGTCTGTGCTACGATTTACCAACTGATGGCATTCAACAACTCAAACTGGTCGCCTAGACGGTAGCGCCCCCCCACCCCCTTGAGATAGCCTAATAATAGCCTGCGATCAATAGCTGGAGGCAAGGGGAGTGAACACGGTCTAACACGGGGGGGGGGGCTACCTCATTTTACCGGCTCTTATTTCATCCGTCTCCGGTTACATCGCAATTACAATGTGACGTCATGATATCGCATTAAACTGTCCAGCATGTAGCGCAGGAGGACATCCACTCTACATGTCAGGCTGTAGAGAGAGAGAGAGAGAGAGAGAGAGAGAGAGAGAGAGAGAGAGAGAAACTAGTAGAAACAATGGGAAGGAGCAGAGAGGTTAAACCACTGATGTCTTCAAACGTCACCCATTTCTTCTCACTCTTTCTTTTCTTCACTCTCTCACTATCTTCTTTACAGACATCTCTCTATGTTCCCCTCAAACTTTCTCTCTATGTTCCCCTCAAACTTTCTCTCTATGTTCCCCTCAAACTTTTTATGTTCCCCTCAAACTTTCTCTCTATGTTCCCCTCAAACTTACTCTCTATGTTCCCCTCAAACTTTCTCTCTATGTTCTATGTTCCCCTCAAACTTTCTCTCTGTGTTCCTCTCAAACTTTCTCTCTATGTTCCCCTCAAACTTTCTCTCTATGTTCCCCTCAAACTTTATCTCTATGTTCCCCTCAAACTTTCTCTCTATGTTCCCCTCAAACTTTCTCTCTATGTTCCCCTCAAACTTTCTCCCTATGTTCCCCTCAAACTTACTCTCTATGTTCCCCTCAAACTTTCTCTCTATGTTCCCCTCAAACTTTCTATGTTCCCCTCAAACTTTCTCTCTATGTTCCACTCAAACTTACTCTCTATGTTCCCCTCAAACTTTCTCTCTATGTTCTATGTTCCCCTCAAACTTTCTCTCTATGTTCCCCTCAAACTTTCTCTCTATGTTCCCCTCAAACTTTCTCTCTGTGTTCCCCTCAAACTTTCTCTCTATGTTCACCTCAAACTTTCTCTCTATGTTCCCCTCAAACATTCCCTCTATGTTCCCCTCAAACTTTCTCTCTATGTTCCCCTCAAACTTTCTCTCTTTTTTTCCCTCAAAATTTCTCTATATGTTCCTCTCAAACTTTCTCTCTATTTTCCCCTCAAACTTTCTCTCTGTTCCCCTCAAACATTCTCTCTATCTTCCTCTCAAACTTTCTCTCTATGTTCCCCTCAAACTTTCTCTCTGTTCCCCTCAAACATTCTCTCTATGTTCCCTCAAACTTTCTCTCTATGTTCTCCTCAAACATTCTCTCTATGTTCCCCTCTATATTTCTTTATCTTCCCCTCAGTCTCTCCCCAATATTCCCCTAAATATTTCTCAAATATTTTTTTTAATTTATCGATGCTAAGTAGGACATTCGATATCATCATCAGTTTGCATGCTTGCAGGTCTAGGTGACCATGTCACTTCTGTCTCTACAGTCATTTATCAGTTCTGTTGTTCATTTCATACGGAACCATTCTCTTCAACTCTCTGGTATCTTTTCTCTCTCCGTTTTCCTATTTTGTTCTTCTTCAGTCAGTTTTTTCAATTGGCACAATTCACTTATGTTCTTGTCTTTGTTAAAATCATCATTTCAGTCCTTCCCTTTGATACAACCAATACTTCTGTCCTTCCCTTTGTTACAGCCATCACTTCAGTCCTTCCTTTGTTACAACCATCAGTTCAGTCCTTCCCTTTGTTACAACCATCATTTCAGTCCTTCCCTTTGTTACAACCATCACTTCTGTCCTTCCCTTTGTTACAACCATCATTTCTGTCCTTCCCTTTGTTACAACCATCACTTCTGTCCTTCCCTTTGTTACAACCATCATTTCAGTCCTCCACTTTGTTACAACCATCACTTCTGTCCTTCCCTTTGTTACATTACAACCATCACTTCTGTCCTTCCCTTTGTTACAACCATCATTTCAGTCCTCCCCTTTGTTACAACCATCACTTCTGTCCTTCCCTTTGTTACGACCATCATTTCAGTCCTTCCCTTTGTTACAGCCATCACTTCTGTCCATCCCTTTGTTACAACCATCACTTCAGTCCTTCCCTTTGTTACAACCATCATTTAAGTCCTTCCCTTTTGTTACAGCCATCACTTCTGTCCTTCCCTTTGTTACAATCATCACTTCAGTGCTTCCCTTTGTTACAACCGTCATTTCAGTCCTTCCCTTTGTTACAACCATCATTTCAGTCCTTTCATTTGTAACAGCCATCACTTCTGTCCTTCCCTTTGTTACAGCCATCACTTCAGTCCTTCCCATTGTTACAATCATCACTTCAGTCCTTCCCTTTGATATAACCATCATTTCAGTCCTTCCCTTAGATACAACCATCATTTCTGTCCTTCCCTTTGCTACAGCCATCACGTCTGTCCTTCCCTTTGTTACAGCCATCACTTCAGTCCTTCCCATTGTTACAATCATCACTTCTGTCCTTCCCTTTGTTACAACCATAACTTTAGTCCTTCCCTTTGATAAAAACATTACTTCAGTCCTTCCCTTTGTTACAACCATCACTTCAGTCCTTCCCTTTGTTACAACCATCACTTCAGTCCTTCCTTTTTTACAACCATCACTTCAGTTCTTCCACTTGCTACAACCATCACTTCTGTCCTTCCCTTTGATACAACCATCATTTCAGTATTCCATTTGTAACAACCATCACTTCTGTCCTTCCCTATGATACAACCATCATTTCAGTCCTTCCCTTTGATACAACCATCATTTCTGTCCTTCCCTTTGCTACAGCCATCACTTCTGCCCTTCCCTTTGTTACACCCATCACTTCAGTCCTTCCCATTGTTACAATCATCACTTCAGTCCTTCCCTTTGTTACAACCATCACTTCAGTCCTTCCCTTTGTTACAACCATCATTTCAGTCCTCCCTTTGTTACAACCATCACTTCTGTCCTTCCCTTTGATACAACCATCATTTCAGTATTCCATTTGTAACAACCATCACTTCTGTCCTTCCCTATGATACAACCATCATTTTAGTCCTTCCATTTGATACAACCATCACTTCTGTCCTTCCTTTGTTACAACCATCATTTCAGTCCTCCCATCTATATACAACCATCACTTCTGTTCTTCCCTTTGTTACAACCATCACTTCTGCCCTTCCCTTTGTTACAACCATCAATTCAGTCCTTCCCTTTGTTACAACCATCACTTCTGTCCTTCCCTTTGATACAACCATCATTTCAGTCCTTCCCCGTGTTACAACCATCACTTCAGTCCTTCCCCGTGTTACAACTATCACTTCAGTCCTTCCCTTTGATACAACCATAATTTCAGTCCTTCCCTTTGTTACAACCATCACTTCAGTCCTTCCCTTTGTTACAACCATCACTTCAGTCCTTCCTTAGTTATAACCATCACTTCAGTCCTTCCCTTTGTTACAACCATCACTTCAGTCATTCCCTTTGTTACAATCATCACTTCAGTCCTTCACTTTGTTACAATCATCACTTCAGTTCTTCCCTTTGTTACAATCATCATTTCAGTCCTTCCCTTTGTTACAATCATCACTTCAGTCCTTCCCTTTGTTACAACCATCACTTCAGTTCTTCCCTTTGTTACAACCATCACTTCTGTCCTTCCCTTTGTTACAACCATCACTTCTGTCCTTTCCTTTGTTATAACCATCACTTCAGTCCTTCCCTTTGTTGCAATCATCGCTTCAGTCCTTCCCTTTGTTACAAACATCACTTCAGTCCTTCCCTATGTTACAACCATCACTTCAGCCCTTCCCTTTGTTACAACCATCACTTCAGTCCTTCTCCATGTTACAACCATCACTTCTGTCCTTCCCTTTGTTACAACCATCACTTCAGCCCTTCCATTTGTTACAATCATCACTTCTATCCTTCCCTTTGTTACAACCATCACTTCTGTCCTTTCCTTTGTTATAACCATCACTTCAGTCCTTCTCTTTGTTGCAATCATCACTTCAGTCCTTCCCTTTGTTACAACCATCATTTCAGTCCTTCCCTTTGTTACAACTATCACTTCAGCCCTTCCCTTTCTTACAACCATCATTTCAGCCCTTCCCTTTGTTACAATCATCACTTCTGTCCTTCCTTTGTTACAATCAACACTTTTGTCCTTCCCTTTGTTACAATCATCACTTCTGTCCTTCCCTTTGTTACAATCATCACTTCTGTCCTTCCCTTTGTTACAATCAAGACCTCTGTTTTCAATTTCCATCACGTTTATGTCAATTATTTTATGTAACTATCTGCCACTCTCAGCAAACAAGTCTGTGTCGCAGGTAGGTTGTCAATGTCGCAGGGAGACTGTCTATGTCCCCAGCAGGTTGCCCATGTCGCCAGCAGTTTGTCCATGTCGCCAGCAGTTTGTCCATGTCGCCAGCAGGTTGTCCATGTCGCCAGCAGGTTGTCCATGTCGCCAACAGGTTGTTCATATCGCCAGCAGGTTGTCCATATCGCCAGCAAGTTGTCCATATCGCCAGCAGGTTGTCCATATCGCCAGCAGGTTGTCCATGTCACCAGCAGGTTGTCCATATCGCCAGCAGGTTGTCCATGTCACCAGCAGGTTGTCCATATCGCCAGCAGGTTGTCCATATCGCCAGCAGGTTGCCCATATCGCCAACAGGTTGTCCATGTCACCAGCAGGTTGTCCATATCGCCAACAGGTTGTCCATATCACCAGCAGGTTGTCCATATCGCCAGCAGGTTGTCCATATCGCCAACAGGTTGTCCATGTCACCAGCAGGTTGTCCATATCGCCAGCAGGTTGTCCATATCGCCAACAGGTTGTCCATGTCACCAGCAGGTTGTCCATATCGCCAGCAGGTTGTCCATATCGCCAGCAGGTTGTCCATATCGCCAGCAGGTTGTCCATATCGCCAACAGGTTGTCCATATCGCCAGCAGGTTGTCCATATCGCCAGCAGGTTGTCCATATCGCCAACAGGTTGTCCATGTCACCAGCAGGTTGTCCATATCGCCAACAGGTTGTCCATATCGCCAGCAGTTTGTCCATATCGCCAACAGGTTGTCCATATCACCAGCAGGTTAGTAGTATACAAGGGTCCATCTGTGTCGCATTTAGGCGTAAATTAACAAAGATATATAGTAGGCGTATTTTACGCCTAATGTACACGAGAGACAAGAGGAGTTAACCATGACTGCTCGTGTCGGGATGTTGACCTCTAGTCCCGGTGACCCCGGAAGTGACCTGTTTATGTCTGCTTTGTGCTGACTTTGGCGTTCTTCATGTACTTGCTCGATAGTGATAGGTTAGTAGATTATACAACATCAATAAAAAAAAAACATTAAATTTAAAACAGAAGACGAAGATATATTTTATTCTTTTATTATCTCAATAGGTGTATAACATACAGTGGATATTATATAACATTACAAACATATTTAGTACACTGAGTAAATATATAGTACAGGGATAACATTTATTATAGCTATGTAGTTGGGTGTCTGCTTAGCATTGTACCATAAATGAAGCATAAGGATGAAACAGTTAGAGATTACTGGGTAGTCTAAGCTGGTAGTGTAAATATATTCCTCTGTGTTAGTGGTTCGCTATCTCTCTCGCTCTCTCTCTCTCTCTCTCGCTCTCTCTCGCTCTCTCTCTCTCTCTCTACTATTCCAGTCTAGATTTCCCTCCATTGAAACACTTACTCATTCTCTCCATTTATCCCTATCATCGCGCCTTCCTTTTCTCTCTCGCTTTCTCCCCTATCCTCTCTTAGACTTCTAACCTATCAGTCCACCCTCCGCCTCTCCCTTTAGCGTCCCTCCTATTGTAACACTTGATTATTCTCACCATTAATACATAGCATCTCGCCTTCTTTCTCATAGGCTTCTCTCGCTCTCTCTCTCTCTCTCTCTCTCTCTCTCTCTTTCAGTTAGAGATTACTGGTTAGTCTAAGCTGGTAGTGTAAATATGTTCCTCGGTGTTAGTGGTTCGCTATCTCTCTCTCTCTCTCGCCCTCTTTCTCTCTCTCTCTCTCTATCTCTCTCTTTCTCTCTCTCTCTACTATTCCAGCCTAGATTTCCCTCCATTGAAACACTTACTCATTCTCTCCATTTATCCCTAGCATCGCGCCTTCCTTCTCTCTCTCTCTCTCTCTCTCTCGCTTTCTCCCCTATCCTCTCTTAGACTTCTAACCTATCAGTCCACCCTCCGCCTCTCCCTTTAGCTCCCCCGCCCTCTCTCATATTTTTAGCGTCCCTCCTATTGTAACACTTGATTATTCTCACCATTAATACATAGCATCTCACCTTCTTTCTCATACGCTTCTCTCTCTCGCTCTCTCTCTCTCTCTCTCTCTCTCTCTCTCTCTCGCTCTTCTAACCCCTACTAGACTTCTCTCCTACCATTCCACCTTTCTTCCTCTCTCTCTCTCTCTCTCTCTCTCTCTCTCTTTACCTCGCCTAGCGTTCCGCCTTCATTCGTACTTTTACCTTACCACCAGTGTAACACATTAATAACATTGAATATCAATTACAAAAAGACTTGAAATATCTACTTTTTAAAGAACCAATAAGATAAACATATGAAAAACGAAGGAATAATACACTCGACAAGGCTTAACAGACGTACTTTATTCACATCACCATTAATACAACTGAAATTCCTTTAATGATAACCTATCACATCGTTATGAGCTAAGAGAAAAACAGAAAAAAAAAATTCAACTTACACCGTAAAATATTCCACTACAACACAGACCGCTAGACTAAACAGTACTACGAAAATAAACGTCCGTGAATCAAGCGCGCTTATAACACGAAGTCTCACATCCGACTAGTTTAAATATAATCTGGTAAATAAAATTTGGACGATACTATTCCACCCTCGACTAATATCTAGGTTAACCAATCAGAGAAGAAGATTTCTATCGGACACCCATCAACGAAATGACTGACCTCTGGATTAACTAATCGGAGAAGAGGATTACTGTTATCGTGATAACTGACCTCATTTTCAACTTGAAGTGCTGTCGAGTCTGATGGATGGGTTACTTTAATCGATTCGGCCCCTGATACAATCCACCTAGCGGGTCAATGGTGGGGGAAATAATACAAGTGGCGGGTTACTTGAACGCGTTTTGACCCCTGCTGCAATACCAGGAGTTCCATGACAGTTATAAATAGTTGGATACAACAAGCAGGAAGTTATATTAAGGACAGAAATCTAGCAGGCAATGGCAGAAACCTAAGAGGCAAGGACAGAAAACTAGGGGGGGTCGTGGTTCGTGGTTCGGTAAGTCCGTGGTTCGTTAAGTCCGTGGTTCGTGGGGTTGTGGTTCGTGGTTCGTTAGTTGATGGTTCGTTAAGTCCGTGGTTCGTGGGGTTGTGGTTCGTGGTTCGTTAGTTGATGGTTCATTAAGTCCATGGTTCGTAGGGGTTGTGGTTCGCGGTTCGTGAGTTGATGGTTCGTTAAGTTTGTGGTTTGTTAAGTTCGTTGTTCGTGAGTTTGTGGTTCGTTAGTTGATGGTTCGTTAAGTCCGTGGTTCGTGGGGTTGTGGTTCGTGGTTCGTTAGTTGATGGTTCGTTAAGTCCATGGTTCGTAGGGGTTGTGGTTCGCGGTTCGTGAGTTGAGGGTTCGTTAAGTCCGTGGTTCGTGGGGTTGTGGTTCGTGGTTCGTTAGTTGATGGTTCGTTAAGTCCGTGGTTCGTGGGGTTGTGGTTCGTGGTTCGTTAGTAGATGGTACGTTAAGTCCATGGTTCGTAGGGGTTGTGGTTCGCGGTTCGTGAGTTGAGGGTTCGTTAAGTCCGTGGTTCGTGGGGTTGTGGTTCGCGGTTCGTGAGTTGAGGGTTCGGTAAGTCCGTGGTTCGTGGTTTGTTAAGTTCGTTGTTCGTGAGTTTGTGGTTTATTAAGTTTGTAGTTTGTTAAGTGCGTGGTTCGAGAGGTCGTGGGCAAGGGCAGAAACCTAAGAGGCAAGGGCAGAAACCTAGGAGGCAAGGTCAGAAACCTAGGAGGCAAGGGCAGAAACCTAGGAGGCAAGGGCAGAAACCTAAGAGGCAAAGACAGAAACCTAGGAGGCAAGGTCAGAAACCTAGGAGGCAAGGGCAGAAACCTAGGAAGCAAAGGCTGAAAAACACTCGTACTGACTAAGGCTTCCAAGGTGTATTTGATTGTCGCCCTATTTTTGTCTGTATAACCTAATATATCACTTTCATTTAATCTATCGATAAACGTTTCAAAGTCATTTCTGTTGTTAACTAACAAGGGTTTGTCTAATCCTGTCGCGTTATTTGAGCTTGTGTGTGAAAGTAACGCAGCCAAATAGAACTGACCTCTGAGGCAATACCGGATGTGTTACTAAAAAGATTTTGACGTATGATGGCAATTTTATGAGTTTACCCCCTGATCATTTTTTAGGGATACGCCCATGAAATCGGTAAAAATCGTAAATTTTCACTCTAGGCATACCCCAAACTCTATTTTAGACATCCCCATTGCAAAAATTTACATTAAAAACCACTTTTAGGATTTTACCCCCTTATCATTTTTTGAGGGTTACGCCCATGGAATCGATAAAAAGCGTTAATTTAGCACGCAGGCTTACCTAAAACTTTATTTTAGACATCCCCACACCAAAAATTTACTTAAAAATCACTTTTGAAATTGTTACCCCCTTACCAGTTTTTAGGGTTACGCCCATGGAATTGATAAAAAATTGAAATATAACCTCAAGGCATACCCCAAACTTTATTTTAGACATCCCATAACAAAGATTTACATTAAAAACCACTTTAGGATTTTACCCCCTTACCATTTTTTTAGGGTTACGCCACTGAAATCGACAAAAATCGTAAATTTAGCACGTAGACTTACCTAAAACTTTATTTTAGACATCCCCACACCAAAAATTAACTTAAAAATCACTTTTGAAAATGTAACCCCCCTTACCATTTTTGAGGGTTACGCCCCTGAAATCGATAAAAAATTGAAATATAACCTCAAGGCATACCCCAAACATATTTTTTGACACCCCTACATATAAAACTCCATCAAAAATCAACAAAAAACTAGTAGTGAGGATGGGTGTTTTGAGCAAGGATTGAACATTTTTGCATGGTGCATTTGGCACGATACATCTGCGTAGTATGTACGGCTCAAAACATCACCCTCACTACTAGTTTTTTGTTGATTTTTTCGTCCCCTACGAACCATGGACTTAATGAACCATCAACTAACGAACCACGAACCACAACCCCACGAACCACGGACTTAACGAACCATCAACTAACGAACCACGAACCACAACCCCACGAACCACGGACTTAACGAACCACGGACTTACCGAACCACGAACCACGACCCCCCCCCCCTAGTTTTCTGTCCTTGCCTCTTAGGTTTCTGCCATTGCCTGCTAGATTTCTGTCCTTAATATAACTTCCTGCTTGTTGTATCCAACTATTTATAACTGTCATGGAACTCCTGGTATTGCAGCAGGGGTCAAAACGCGTTCAAGTAACCCGCCACTTGTATTATTTCCCCCACCATTGACCCGCTAGGTGGATTGTATCAGGGGCCGAATCGATTTAAAGTAACCCATCCATCAGACTCGACAGCACTTCAAGTTGAAAATGAGGTCAGTTATCACGATAACAGTAATCCTCTTCTCCGATTAGTTAATCCAGAGGTCAGTCATTTCGTTGATGGGTGTCCGATAGAAATCTTCTTCTCTGATTGGTTAACCTAGATATTAGTCGAGGGTGGAATAGTATCGTCCAAATGTTATTTACCAGATTATATTTAAACTAGTCGGATGTGAGACTTCGTGTTATAAGCGCGCTTGATTCACGGACGTTTATTTTCGTAGTACTGTTTAGTCTAGCGGTCTGTGTTGTAGTGGAATATTTTACGGTGTAAGTTGAATTTTTTTTTCTGTTTTTCTCTTAGCTCATAACGATGTGATAGGTTATCATTAAAGGAATTTCAGTTGTATTAATGGTGATGTGAATAAAGTACGTCTGTTAAGCCTTGTCGAGTGTATTATTCCTTCGTTTTTCATATGTTTATCTTATTGGTTCTTTAAAAAGTAGATATTTCAAGTCTTTTTGTAATTGATATTCAATGTTATTAATGTGTTACACTGGTGGTAAGGTAAAAGTACGAATGAAGGCGGAACGCTAGGCGAGGTAAAGAGAGAGAGAGAGAGAGAGAGGAAGAAAGGTGGAATGGTAGGAGAGAAGTCTAGTAGGGGTTAGAAGAGCGAGAGAGAGAGAGAGAGAGAGAGAGAGAGCGAGAGAGAGAAGCGTATGAGAAAGAAGGTGAGATGCTATGTATTAATGGTGAGAATAATCAAGTGTTACAATAGGAGGGACGCTAAAAATATGAGAGAGGGCGGGGGAGCTAAAGGGAGAGGCGGAGGGTGGACTGATAGGTTAGAAGTCCAAGAGAGGATAGGGGAGAAAGCGAGAGAGAGAGAGAGAGAGAGAGAAGAAGGCGCGATGCTAGGGATAAATGGAGAGAATGAGTAAGTGTTTCAATGGAGGGAAATCTAGGCTGGAATAGTAGAGAGAGAGAGAAAGAGAGAGAGAGAGAGAGAGAGAGAGAAAGAGGGCGAGAGAGAGAGAGAGAGATAGCGAACCACTAACACCGAGGAACATATTTACACTACCAGCTTAGACTAACCAGTAATCTCTAACTGAGAGAGAGAGAGAGAGCGAGAGAAGCCTATGAGAAAGAAGGCGAGATGCTATGTATTAATGGTGAGAATAATCAAGTGTTACAATAGGAGGGACGCTAAAGGGAGAGGCGGAGGGTGGACTGATAGGTTAGAAGTCTAAGAGAGGATAGGGGAGAAAGCGAGAGAGAAAAGGAAGGCGCGATGATAGGGATAAATGGAGAGAATGAGTAAGTGTTTCAATGGAGGGAAATCTAGACTGGAATAGTAGAGAGAGAGAGAGAGAGAGCGAGAGAGAGCGAGAGAGAGAGAGAGAGAGCGAGAGAGATAGCGAACCACTAACACAGAGGAATATATTTACACTACCAGCTTAGACTACCCAGTAATCTCTAACTGTTTCATCCTTATGCTTCGTTTATGGTACAATGCTAAGCAGACACCCAACTACATAGCTATAAATAAATGTTATCCCTGTACTATATATTTACTCAGTGTACTAAATATGTTTGTAATGTTATATAATTCCACTGTATGTTATACACCTATTGAGATAATAAAAGAATAAAATATATCTTCGTCTTCTGTTTTAAATTTAATGTTTTTTTTTTATTGATGTTGTATAATCTACTAACCTATCACTATCGAGCAAGTACATGAAGAACGCCAAAGTCAGCACAAAGCAGACATAAACAGGTCACTTCCGGGGTCACCGGGACTAGAGGTCAACATCCCGACACGAGCAGTCATGGTTAACTCCTCTTGTCTCTCGTGTACATTAGGCGTAAAATACGCCTACTATATATCTTTGTTAATTTACGCCTAAATGCGACACAGATGGACCCTTGTATACTACTCAGGTTGTCCATATCGCCAGCAGGTTGTCCATATCGCCAACTGGTTCTCCATGTCACCAACAGGTTGTCCATATCGCCAGCAGGTTGTGCATATCGTCAACAGGTTGTCCATATCGCCAGCAGGTTGTCCATATCACCAGCAGGTTGTCCATATCGCCAGCAGGTTGTCCATATCGCCAACAGGTTGTCCATATCACCAGCAGGTTGTCCATATCGCCAGCAGGTTGTCCATATTGCCAACAGGTTGTCCATGTCACCAGCAGGTTGTCCATATCGCCAGCAGGTTGTCCATATCACCAGCAGGTTGTCCATATCGCCAGCAGGTTGTCCATATCGCCAACAGGTTGTCCATGTCACCAGCAGGTTGTCCATATCGCCAGCAGTTTGTCCATATCGCCAGCAGGTTGTCCATGTCACCAGCAGGTTGTCCATGTCACTAGCAGGTTGTCCTTATCGTGATGAATTATGGAAATAACGTTCTCTGTCGGTCAGAGCACAACCTCACAGAAGGAACATTCATAATGAAACACAACACAAATTGACCTGACATTGTCTGTGTACTGTACACAACATGACCTGACATTGTCTGTGTGCTGAACACAAAATGACCTAACATTGTCTGTGTGCTATACTCAACATGGCCTAACTTTGTCTGTGTACTGTACACAACATGACCTAACATTGTCTGTGCACTGTACACAACATGACCTAATATTGTCTGTGTACTGTACACAACATGACCTAACATTGTCTGTGTACTGTACACAACATGACCTAACATTGTCTGTGTACTGTACACAACATGACCTAACATTGTCTGTGTACTGTACACAACATGACCTAACATTGTCTGTGTACTGTACACAACATGACCTAACATTGTCTGTGTACTGTACACAACATGACCTAACATTGTCTGTGTACTGTACACAACATGACCTAACATTGTCTGTGTACTGTACACAACATGACCTAACATTGTCTGTGTACTGTACACGACATGACCTAACATTGTCTGTGTACTGTACACAACATGACCTAACATTGCCTGTGTACTGTATACAACATGACCTAACATTGTCTGTGTACTGTACACAACATGACTTAACATTGTCTGTGTACTGTACACACCATGACCTAACATTGTCTGTGTACTGTACACACCATGACCTAACATTGTCTATGTATTGTACACAACATGACCTAACATTGTCTGTGTACTGTACACAAACTGACCTAACATTGTCTGTGTACTGTACACAAACTGACCTAACATTGCCTGTGTACTGTACACAACATGACCTAACATTGCCTGTGTATTGCTTATATATAAGTCCTTTACACCCTACCCCTACACCTCCACCAGTTAACTTCTTGTCTCTGTTGGGAGTGACCCCCCCCCATAATACATTCTTTGACCGTTCTCCCCTCCCAGGAGCAGATAACAGACATCCGCCCCTGCAGTCACCTCCAAGCAATGCCGACCTTATAGAACTGATGCACTTCACAAAATGTATCGACCTCCTCCAATCTTGGCCTGCCACCCATGGGACTACGAGATACTCAGCTCATCTCTTGCATGTTCCATTCGTGTCCCAAGTTTAGCTTCAGAAGATCCCAGACCAGTGCCAGCTCCGGGACAAGAATTAATGATGAGGTTTTAGGATGACTTGTCCCCTGTCTCGAGGCGGCGGCCAATCTATTTCAAGGGACAATGGCCGGAGGCGTCAAGTTAACGACTGGGCGGAGCTGCTAGATGGATGCCTTTGTTTGGTTGAGCCGGGAGGTGAGAGGACAAGACTTCACCAGTGCTTTCTTTGCTTTTATTTTTGTTTATCTTTTCTGTCTCTCTCTCTCCCTGGCTGGACAAGGTGTGGTGTGTGTGCGCGCGCGTGGACATGTGTGTATGGGTTATATTTTATACATGTGTAAAACGAAGGTCAAAGTCAGATTGTACTGACAATTTAAAAAAAAAAAGTGTATGGTAAAAGCTTTACGTAGGTGAGTAACAAAATAAAAGTCGACGTTTCGGCTAAGTAGATCTTCAGGTGAAACAAAAAACAACTATATATAAGGATATATACATAAATCTAACTACATGGTGATAATATGCAAGATACTCAAGAAAGGAACGGAGTGGAATGGCGCTCCATGGTAGCCGACCTTCGATGCGGAAACGGCACTCAGTGATGATGATGACTCAAGAAAGAAAATAAAAAGGGTCACTCCCTGCGGTCCAGAGCGTGGTCAGCTTCTGACCAGAACTAAAATAAGTGGGCGGGCTGACCAACTATATACCTCACTGATCAGCAGGCAGTTTGGTGAGATGACGGAAGGGTTCTAAAAATATGGGGAGGTGGGTACAAGATACATGTAAAGTGTATATATCCAACTGTATGTGTGCACAACGAACAGATGTGCAAAAATGTATGTGTACATAACCATACATGCGTACAAGCATAAGTGTGTATATATTAGCACAAAACACACACACACAAAAACCCGAAGGTGTCCAATGTACCAATACATATGCGGACAAATATACATACATGTATAGGTTCGATAACGCATGGGGTATGAAATGTGTGGTAGGTGTCATGTGTGTATGATAGCGATATGTTCATGCCTTGGGGAGACAGCGAACCCAACTGGGCAATGAGACGATTCTCTAGGGTCAACTGCTGCGATTGCTGGAGTGACAAGAGGCAATGTAGCTTGTTTCATAAGTCGTGCCCAACTTTAAAAATCAATATCTTTTAAACCGCTTTTTGTATTTTTTTCAAAATTTGCATGTATAGTTATAATGATTAGAACCCAACAGGGAATTAATTTCATTAAAAACAAACATTTGGTTATTATTATTGCTTATTTGATTTATATAAATTTATAACGACCCATTGATGTAGTCAAAACTTAGTGTTTACAGTATTTAAGTTAAAAATAGCGATTACAAAACTATACACGCTCAAATTTACGATTTTTCACGCTTTCCGCGTGAGTTCACTGACACAATTAGACACTTGTAGTAAACACGAGGCATTGTGTGTTCCATTTCCGTTCATTCAGCGGCGTAACGTGGAACAATAACATTTATCATGAGTCTTAAAATGAAATTCTGCAGTTTACAAAACATCGCAATAAAAATGTATGACTATTTTTGCAAAGAGGCTAAACGAGGAAGATTATTTCATTCTTTAGAAAACCCTGAGAATAGGACAAGACACATTTTGGATTTATCTAAACGGTCATTTAATCGCTGGATTCAAGCACGTGACCGTCAATGTTCCAAATATACAAAATCACAAGGAAGAGCAAAAATGTTGGATAATTTCGACAGTGAACTTATTAGAAGTGAAATTCGCAAAATGTTGGGTATGAATGAAACTGTTACAATAAGAAAATTAAAAGTATCGCTGAAAAAGAACAACAGTATTGAAATATCAAAGTCTACATTATGGAGGAATGTGAGAGCTGCAGGCTTTACATTCAGAAAGTATTCCAATGGACGAAACATCATCTGTGAGAAGCCACATATAGTAGTCATGAGAAGCAAGTACTTACGTGAAGTAAAAGAGGTGCGCTAGCAAGGTTATGATATTGTGTACTTGGATGAAACATGGATCAATGCTCACCACACTAACCAAAGGGAATGGCAGTCATCAGATGGAAAGATTAAGAGATTAATACCTAGCAGCAAAGGACAGCGCTTGATAATTGCTCATGCAGGTATTCGACAACATGGACTAATACAGAATGCAGAGCTCATTTTTCTTTCAAAATCCATAGTCAATCGGGATTATCACTCTGAGATGAATGGTCACATATTAAGACATTGGATTGAAAATTCTGTTCTCCCAGCACTAGATCGACCATCTTGCCTAATAATGGACAATGCAGCGTACCACAACATTGTTGCACTTGAAGATAAAGTGCCGACGTCATCCAGTACAAAAGATGCTATTAAGATATGGCTCACAAAGGAGCACATACAATTTAATAACATGTACTTAAAACCTGAATTACTATCTCTAGTAAAGCAAAAACAGAGGACAAAGATTTTTCAAATAGATAAGATTATCCAAGAGCACGGTCATATAAGTTTGAGGCTGCCACCTTACCATGCTCATTTAAATCCAATAGAACTAATCTAGGCAAAATTAAAAGGACAAGTGGCAGATGAAAATACAACATTCAAAATATGCGATGTAAAGACTCTTGCTAATCTCGCTTTATTAAATATAGACAAAGATTATTGGGCTAAATGTGAAGACCACGTCTTAAAACAGGAAGAGGAATATTGGAAAAATGATGGTTTGTGGAATGTTCAACCCCAAACAGTTATTAATCTTTTAGACTCGTCTGATTCAGAATGAAAGTATATAGCCCCCACAATGTTGGCCCCTATATTACCTTAAATTATTTCAACAAACGGTCCTTTTCAGGACCACACAACTATGAAAATTGGACATACAGGTATACCTTGATATTATTATCGTCCGTCCTCGAACTGAGCAGACAATAATTCTCCTGGTGTTTTGTTTTATCCAGTTATTTCCCCATTACGGCCACGCCTTTACCTAGTGAAAATTAATCGTAGACCAGCAACTACGGTAATTTCTATTCTTTAGGGCTTCACAATTTACAATTTTGACAAACATCAAAGAAATATCGCCGCTTTAAGAAAACTGCAGCTGCAAGATATTTGTTAAATATATATTAAAGGGTCTTTTGCATTCTAATAACATTTGGAAAATTTCAAAAGTATTTAACAAACGGTTAGAGAGTAATAGCGTTTTGAAGTTGGGCATATGTTTTGAAACGAGCTAACTTGCATGTCAGGTTTACCACTATGGACAAGGGAGTTGAAATGGGCAGACACTGTGCTGCCAAACTGTAGGTTGTACCTTTACACTGTAGTGCAGGGCGTTGTTTAGATGTAGGTTGTACCGTTACACTGTAGTGCAGGGCGTTGTTTAGATGTAGGTTGTACCGTTACACTGTACTGTAGGGCGTTGTTAAATATAGGTTGTGCCGTTTCACTGTACTGTAGGGGCGTTGTTTAGATGTAGGTTGTACCGTTACACTGTAGTGCAGGGCGTTGTTTAGATGTAGGTTGTACCGTTACACTGTACTGTAGGGCGTTGTTAAATATAGGTTGTGCCGTTACACTGTACTGTAGGGCGTTGTTTAGATGTAGGTTGTACCGTTACACTGTACTGCAGGGTGTTGTTTAGATGTAGGTTGTGCCGTTACACTGTACTGTAGGGCGTTGTTTAGATGTAGGTTGTACCGTTACACTGTACTGCAGGGTGTTGTTTAGATGTAGGTTGCACCAGAGAGTGCATGTCTAGAGAGTTGTAAGACAGTTAATTGTTGTTGTATGATCATCAAATCTCTTTCTATAGAAAGTTTATGTAGTCTCTGCAGGAAGTTTATGTAGTCTCTGTAGGAAGTTTATGTAGTCTCTGTAGGAAGTTTATGTAGTCTCTGTAGGAAGTTTATGTAGTCTCTGTAGGAAGTTTATGTAGTCTCTGTAGGAAGTTTATGTAGTCTCTGTAGGAAGTTTATGTAGTCTCTGTAGGAAGTTTATGTAGTCTCTGTAGGAAGTTTATGTAGTCTCTGTAGAAAGTTTATGTAGTCTCTGTAGAAAGTTTATGTAGTCTCTGTAGAAAGTTTATGTAGTCTCTGTAGAAAGTTTATGTAGTCTCTGTAGAAAGTTTATGTAGTCTCTGTAAGAAGTTTATGTAGTCTCTGTAAGAAGTTTATGTAGTCTCTGTAGGAAGTTTATGTAGTCTCTGTAGGAAGTTTATGTAGTCTCTGTAGAAAGTTTATGTAGTCTCTGTAAAAAGTTTATGTAGTCTCTGTAAGAAGTTTATGTAGTCTCTGTAAGAAGTTTATGTAGTCTCTGTAGGAAGTTTATGTAGTCTCTGTAAGAAGTTTATGTAGTCTCTGTAGGAAGTTTATGTAGTCTCTGTAGGAAGTTTATGTAGTCTCTGTAGGAAGATTATGTAGTCTCTGTAAGAAGTTTATGTAGTCTCTGTAAGAAGTTTATGTAGTCTCTGTAAGAAGTTTATGTAGTCTCTGTAAGAAGTTTATGTAGTCTCTGTAGGAAGTTTATGTAGTCTCTGTAAGAAGTTTATGTAGTCTCTGTAGAAAGTTTATGTAGTCTCTGTAGGAAGTTTATGTAGTCTCTGTAGGAAGTTTATGTAGTCTCTGTAGGAAGTTTATGTAGTCTCTGTAGGAAGTTTATGTAGTCTCTGTAGAAAGTTTATGTAGTCTCTGTAGAAAGTTTATGTAGTCTCTGTAGAAAGTTTATGTAGTCTCTGTAGGAAGTTTATGTAGTCTCTGTAGAAAGTTTATGTAGTCTCTGTAGAAAGTTTATGTAGTCTCTGTAGGAAGTTTATGTAGTCTCTGTAGGAAGTTTATGTAGTCTCAGTAAGAAGTTTATGTAGTCTCTGTAAGAAGTTTATGTAGTCTCTGTAGGAAGTTTATGTAGTCTGTAGTTTATGTGAATTCCCTGTGATGTTTAAGGAAACTGGATAGTAGCAGCGGGAATGTTAGTTTCCGATCTTTGTTTACATGCCTCATCTCTCTCCCTCTCCATATTCTCTCTCTCTCTCTCTCTCTGTATGTATGTGTGTATATACATATATATATATATATATATATAAGTGTGTGTGCCATTTGCTGGTTGCACTTATCTACTTTCACATGTCTATCCCTATTATCTTTCTACATCTCCATTTGACTCACTCTCTGTCTCTAGATGTGATCACCTACATCACCACTACATTTTACATCAAAGTGATAACAAAGACGTCACAAAACCTGTCAAGTTTGACAGTCAAACCCTCATCTCGACTGTTTGTGTCGGGAACAACATAACTCTACAGACAGGACACTCAGACACTGTCTCCATTCGTGTACATGACGTAACAAAATGTGTACACACAGAAAGAGAGGTTTTAATTCCTGAACATGACGTAACAAACTGTGTACACAGAGAGAGCTGTCTATATACATGACGTAACAAGCTGTGTACACAGAGAGAGCTGTCTCTATACATGACGTAACAAACCGTATACGCAGAGAGAGATCTCCATTTCTGTACATGACGTAACAAAGTGTGTACACAGAGAGAGCTGTCTCTATACATGACGTAACAAACTGTGTACACAGAGAGAGCTGTCTCTATACATGACGTAACAAACTGTGTACACAGAGAGAGCTGTCTCTATACATGACGTAACAAACTGTGTACGCAGAGAGAGCTGTCGAGCTGTCTCTATACATGACGTAACAAACTGTGTACACAGAGAGAGCTGTCTCTATACATGACGTAACAAACTGTGTACACAGAGAGAGCTGTCTCTATACATGACGTAACAAACTGTGTACACAGAGAGAGCTGTCTCTATACATGACGTAACAAACTGTGTACACAGAGAGAGCTGTCTCCTTGTATGTGCTTGCGAAGGGAAACCAGCGAGGAATTTGTGGCTGCTCATGAAACATTCCAAGAGGAATAACCCCCCCCCCCCCACCAGCTCCCTTCCTGGATGAGACAGATGGGGCCAATCTTAAGCCTCGACGACGGAACTGTCGCTTGTGTCAGGGGACGCAACAACCACGGATTGCTTGTAACGATTACGTCCCTTCACAAGCAACTGCTATCATCGTTTGTTGTTAACACACACTGTTATCGTTGACATGTTCACGTAATGTGTGCACTTATTAATCTTTGTACCACTTTGTGTGGACTTATTAATCTTTGTACCACTTTGTGTGCGCCGATTAATCTTTTTACCATCCTGTGTGTACTCACTGGTCTTTGTACAATTGTGTACACTTATTGACCTTTGTACCATTTTGTGTGCACTTACTAATCTTTGTACAACTTTGGGTATCCTTATTGATCTTTGCATCATCTTGTGTCCACTTATTGATCATTGTATCATCTTGTGTCCACTTATTGATCTTTGTATCATCTTGTGTCCACTTATTGATCATTGTATCATCTTGTGTCCACTTATTGATCTTTGCATCATCTTGTGTCCACTTATTGATCATTGTATCATCTTGTGTCCACTTATTGATCATTGTATCATCTTGTGTCCACTTATTGATCTTTGTATCATCTTGTGTCCACTTATTGAACTTTGTACCATTTTGTGTGCACTTACTAATCTTTGTACAACTTTGGGTATCCTTATTGATCTTTGCATCATCTTGTGTCCACTTATTGATCTTTGTATCATCTTGTGTCCACTTATTGATCATTGTATCATCTTGTGTCCACTTATTGATCTTTGCATCATCTTGTGTCCACTTATTGATCATTGTATCATCTTGTGTCCACTTATTGATCATTGTATCATCTTGTGTCCACTTATTGATCTTTGTATCATCTTGTGTCCACTTATTGAACTTTGTACCATTTTGTGTGCACTTACTAATCTTTGTACAACTTTGGGTATCCTTATTGATCTTTGCATCATCTTGTGTCCACTTATTGATCTTTGCATCATCTTGTGTCCACTTATTGATCTTTGTACCATTTTGTGTGCACTTATTGATCTTTGTACCATTTTGTGTGCACTTCCTAATCTTTGTACCACTTTGAGTACCCTTATTGATCTTTGCACCATTTTGTGTCCACTTATTGATCTTTGCACCATTTTGTGTCCACTTATTGATCTTTGCACCATTTTGTGTCCACTTATTGATCATTGTATCATCTTGTGTCCACTTATTGATCTTTGTATCATCTTGTGTCCACTTATTGATCTTTGTACCATTTTGTGTGCACTTATTGATCTTTGTACCATTTTGTGTGCACTTCCTAATCTTTGTACCACTTTGAGTACCCTTATTGATCTTTGCACCATTTTGTGTCCACTTATTGATCTTTGCACCATTTTGTGTCCACTTATTGATCTTTGCACCATTTTGTGTCTACTTATTGATCTTTACAATCATCTTGTGGTACATTCACTAAATGTGTGCACTTATTGATCATTTTGAACGTTGCTTGCCTAGACCGCGGCGAGAGTTGCCAGCGAGATTTGTACCCAGGTTGCTTGCTCGGTGGCTAGTGCTCCTTGCAGCTACGCCATCGTTTGGTGTCCCCACTAACTGCGGTGTGGAAAAACGACTCGCATCAGAGGGGTCGCACGGTGAACCCCATCTCTAACACACTCTTTGTCTGTCTTACTTCTCTCATCGGCCCTCTCTCATCGGCCCTTTCTCTCATCGACCCTCTCTCATCGGCCTTCTCTTATCGGCCCTCTCTCATCAGCCTTCTCTCACCGGCCCTCTCTCATCGGCCTTCTCTTATCGGCCCTCTCTCATCGCCCCTCTCTCTCATCGGCCCTCTCTCATCGGCCTTCTCTTATCGGCCCTCTCTCATCGCCCCTCTCTCTCATCGGCCCTCTCTCATCGGACTTCTCTCATCGGCCCTCTCTCATCGGCCCCCTCTTATCGGCCCTCTCTAATCGGCCCTCTCTCATCGGCCTTCTCTTATCGGTCCTCTCTCATCTGCCTTCTCTCATCGGCCCTCTCTCATCGGCCTTCTCTCACGTTCCTCTCTCATCGGACATCTCTCATCGTCCTCTCTCATCGGCCCCCTCTCTCATCGGCCTTCTCTCATCGACCTTCTCTTATCGGCCCTCTCTCATCGGCCCCCTCTCTCATCGGCCTTCTCTTATCGGTCCTCTCTCATCTGCCTTCTCTCATCGGCCCTCTCGCATCGGCCTTATCTCACGTTCATCTCTCATCGTCCCTCTCTCATCGGCCCCCTCTCTCATCGGCCTTCTCTCATCGACCTTCTCTTATCGTCCCTCTCTCATCGGCCTTCTTTCCTCGACCTTCTCTTATCGGCCCTCTCTCATCGGCCCTCTCACTGATTGGCCCTCTCTAATCGGCCCTCTCTCATCGTCCCTCTCTCATCGGCCTTCTCTCATCGACCTTCTCTTATCGTCCCTCTCTCATCGGCCTTCTTTCCTCGACCTTCTCTCATCGTCCCTCTCTCATCGGCCCTCTCTCATCGGCTCTCTCTCATCGGCATTCTCTCAGCGCTTCTCTTTAAGTCCGCTCACTTTGTCTTTCACAAACTCCATTTCCACAACACCTTTACCCCTTCACATACACTATGTGCCTCTCGCCGCATCCCACACCTCTACCCCACATACAGATATATTCTGTGTATATAGTAACTTGACCTATGCCAGTCTATGATACACTTGGAAGTAGTCGTGTGATATACCAGCCTATGATACACCTGTCAGTATTCCTGTGATATACCTGCCTATAACACCTGTCAGTAGTCGATAGACCTCTCCCACCGTCGGAAGCTGCCCCTGGCATCATGCCCTACGCCAAATGGGCACAGTGATTTATCGGCTGCTGCTTCCTGTGTTGTGTCGGCACCGAAATGGTGTCCTCTCCATTGGATACCTAGGGCAGAAAAAAAAGAGACAAGTTGTTGCCATACAATATGTTTCTTCTCTCCACACAGGCGAGACCATACAACATGTTTCCTCTCTCCACACAGCTGAGCCCATACACCATGTTTCCTCTCTCCACACAGGCGAGCCCATACAACATGTTTCTTCTCTCCACACAGCTGAACCCATACAACATGTTTTCTCTCTCCACACAGCCGAGCCCATACAACATGTTTCTTCTCTCCACACAGTCGCGACCATACAACATGTTTCCTCTCTCTACACAGGCGGGCCCATACAATATGTTTCTTCTCTCTACACAGCTGAGCCCATACAACATGTTTCTTCTCTCTACACAGGCGAGCCCATACAACATGTTTCTTCTCTCTACACAGGCGAGCCCATACAACATCTTTCTTCTCTCTACACAGGCGAGCCCATACAACATGTTTCTTCTCTCTACACAGGCGAGCCCATACAACATGTTTCTTCTCTCTACACAGCTGAACCCATACACCATGTTTCCTCTCTCCACACAGGCGAGCCCAGATAACATGTTTCTTCTCTCCACACAGTTGAGCTCATACAACATGTTTCTTCTCTCTACACAGGCGAGCCCATACAACATGTTTCTTCTCTCTACACAGGCGAGCCCATACAACATGTTTCTTCTCTCTACACAGGCGAGCCCATACACCATGTTTCTTCTCTCTACACAGGCGAGCCCATACAACATGTTTCTTCTCTCTACACAGGCGAGCCCATACAACATGTTTCTTCTCTCTACACAGCTGAACCCATACACCATGTTTCTTCTCTCCACACAGCTGAGCCCATACAACATGTTTCCTCTCTCCACACAGCCGAGCCCATACAACATGTTTCTTCTCTCCACACAGCCGAGCCCATACAACATGTTTCTTCTCTCCACACAGCTGAGCCCATACAACATGTTTCTTCTCTCCACACAGCTGAGCCCATACAACATGTTTCTTCTCTCCACACAGCTGAGCCCATACAACATGTTTCTTCTTTCCGCGAGCTGAGCGATCAAAAGATCTAGCAACACTTGACAGTAGTCTATGCTATACCAAACTATGATACACTTGGCAGTAAGTCTGTGATATACCACTCTATGATACACTTGGCAGTAAGTCTGTGATATACAAATCTATGATACACTTGGCAGTAAGTCTGTGATATACAACTCTATGATACACTTGGCAGTAAGTCTGTGATATACCACTCTGTGATACACTTGGCAGTAAGTCTGTGATATATCGTTGTAAAGTTACATTTGACGGTAGTCCCTAGATACACCAATCTAGAGATACTCGGTGAGCCCAACAACTCTGACGTGTAAGGGTGGTTGCTTGGTTGAGAAGACAAGTGACACATAAATAAGGAAGCTCTTCTAGCAGCAGTCACGCCAGAGTCGGTGTGTCCAGTGTTGGATGTAGTGCTGTCCAGCTGGATAGTGCAGCGACTACATTCAGGGGGAGCAGGTATGTTTACAACACACACAACACAAAGAACAATAGACAATATGAAGTAGAATCGAACGCTTAATCCTCGACACAGCATCACGCGGTCAGCTTCCATTGTCATTTATTTCGGCTGTCTTATCACCAAAGGGTCCCAGGATATTTCTGTTCTCACTGTTGCGTGTCCCAGGATATTTCTGTTCTCACTGTTGCGTGTCCCAGGATATTTCTGTTCTCACTGTTGCGTGTCCCAGGATATTTCTGTTCTCACTGTTGCGTGTCCCAGGATATTTCTGTTCTCACTGTTGCGTGTCCCAGGATATTTCTGTTCTCACTGTTGCGTGTCCCATGATATTTCTGTTCTCACTGTTGCGTGTCCCATGATATTTCTGTTCTCACTGTTGCGTGTCCCAGGATATTTCTGTTCTCACTGTTGCGTGTCCCATGATATTTCTGTTCTCACTGTTGCGTGTCCCAGGATATTTCTGTTCTCACTGTTGCGTGTCCCATGATATTTCTGTTCTCACTGTTGCGTGTCCCAGGATATTTCTGTTCTCACTGTTGCGTGTCCCATGATATTTCTGTTCTCACTGTTGCGTGTCCCAGGATATTTCTGTTCTCACTGTTGCGTGTCCCATGATATTTCTGTTCTCACTGTTGCGTGTCCCATGATATTTCTGTTCTCACTGTTGCGTGTCCCATGATATTTCTGTTCTCACTGTTGCGTGTCCCATGATATTTCTGTTCTCACTGTTGCGTGTCCCATGATATTTCTGTTCTCACTGTTGCGTGTCCCAGGATATTTCTGTTCTCACTGTTGCGTGTCCCATGATATTTCTGTTCTCACTGTTGCGTGTCCCATGATATTTCTGTTCTCACTGTTGCGTGTCCCAGGATATTTCTGTTCTCACTGTTGCGTGTCCCATGATATTTCTGTTCTCACTGTTGCGTGTCCCAGGCCTTCCATTAAAATCTCCCATCACTAACATGTCGTCATCGCTTTCATCAATCTTGTTGACAATTTAGTGTCTCATAAAATTCTTCGCAGTCTATTCCATTGTTGTTAGAAGTTGCATAAATCTGTATGTGAGTTGTTTTTCGGTCGTCTTCTAGTAGTCTGGTTGTGATTATCCTTCCTGCGTTGTTTCTGTATCCTTTTATTTCTAGAATGTTCTTTGCGTGTTCTGGGTCGATGATAAAACCTACTCCGTGTGTTGCTCTTTCTATGTTGTCGACTCCTGAGAATATTATCGAGTGGTTCAGATGTTATTGATGGACATAAAAGATGCACCAGAGAAATAAAAAGCAGAATATCTTTGGCCAAAATAGCATTTCAGAAAGAAAACAAAAAGTCTATGTCGATAGAGGTGAGAAAGAGAGTTCATTGGTGCTATATAGAGTCAGTTCTGACCCGTGGAAGCGAATCATTGACAGTAGACTAACAAATGAAAAGACGATTAGAGGCCACAGAGATGGGATGTCTTAAAAGAATGAGAGTTCCAATGATAGCTAAATAGACCAATGAGGGAATTCTGAAAGAGGGCAACACGAAAAGGAGGAAAGTTGGAGTACTTGGTTACAACTGACAAAATACAGGGAAAGAAGGATCGCAGACGACAAATAAAAAAAGATACAAGTTAGCTTGGTGTCATGGCATGGAAAACAGTCAACAACAGAACTATTATAATACATTGTACTGTGGAAAGAAAATTGTGGAAGGACATGATCACCTACGCCAACCGGTAATGGCACATGATGATGGTAGAAAGCCCGTATGTCAGGGGAAGCTACTCCCAGAATTGAGTGAGAAAAATGGCGGACGAGGAGCTGGACGCGATCAGGGCCCGGCGTATGGCGGAGCTACAGCGGCAGCAGGTTCGTTCATTACCGTACACCATAGGCTTATTCTACATTTGGTAAAGTCCTAGTTTAGTCAGATAAATTAAAGTTCGGAAGAGTAACGTTGTCTTGAGAAACATTGCACTTTATTCGGACAATAACGGTTACTCAAACTGGGGGCCAACGCGATCGTGGTATCAGGTATGGGTAATTAGTCTTCTTCTTCTATCCTTCCTCTATTGCCGTTGGCGTCGAGGGGAGATGCGATCTGCGATTCTTTGCTCTTATGTTGGCCTCTTCTGGTGTTATCCTCCTAGTGATTCTAGTATTCCCTTTATCCATCTCTTTCTCGGTCTTCCTCTTACTCTGGCGTTTTCGTAGCGTTTGTTAATAGTTAATGGCTCTTTGAGTCATTGTTAGTTAGTTGTAAGTTATTTTTGATTTTTGTCTTGTTATATATGTGGCCACTTGTTATATATGGACATTAGACAAGAAAACAGAACAGAAAATTGAAGCCTTTGAAATGTGGATTTATAGAAAAATAGGTAGAATTGGATTGAAAAAGAAGAGAAAACAAATGATGAAGTTTTAAAACAACTGAAAATAAAAAGAGAACTACTAAATACAATTAAGACAAGACACAAATTTTTTGGGGGGAATGTTAAAAGACACAACAGCCTACTAAAAGTAATATTGCAAGGAAAAATACAAGGTAACAGGCAGACCAAGACTAACATGGACAAGTAACATCAAAAGATGGACAAGTCAGCCTGCACCATCAAAGTAAGAAACAGAGTAGAATGGCGATCCATGGTAGCCAACCTTCGTTGCGGAGAAGGCACTTGATGATGATGATGATGTGGCCAAACCAATTTATCTGTTGTTTCTTTATGTATTTGATGGCTGGCAGGCTGGTTCAATTTCGAGTTTCTTCCTCAGGTCAGTGTTTCTTATTCTGTCTCTTAAGCTGTTTCCTGTCACTTCTTTGAATGTCAATTAGTCAAGTCCTAGTAAATGATCAATCTTAAGTAAACCCAACCCTCTCCTAAACCGAAACATAATTGTTGGTCATTGATTGAGAACTGCTGTAGTTTTGTTGCTACGCCAATCAAGGACAGATCTCTCATTTTGCTTCCTACGATATACATTTGTTTTGTTTCCAGTACCAGACTCTTGTATAGAACACAGAGTGAGTACATCACATGGTCATGGCTGATAAACATTCTATTTGTTCTTACTGCAATTATTTGCCTGTTCCCTATTATTTATTCTGACTAGTGGATCATACTCACTGTAGAACAGTGGAAACCTCGAGAATTGAACTTATTTGATCGATTATTGTTCATCATCATCATGTGTCACCTGTTGGCATAGGTGATCAGATTATGTCCTTCCACAATCTTCCATCCACAGTACATCGTATTAATTCTTTTGTTGATTGTTTTCCCATGCTATGACACCTGTATCTTCTCTCTTTGTTGCCCGTGATCTCTATTTCCCTGTTTTTATACTTTTTTGTGTTGCCCTCTTTGAGAATTTCCTCGTTGGTCTATTTAGCTGTCATCATTGGAACTCAACATTCTTCTGTGAAATCCCATGTCTGTGGCCTCTAATCGTCTTTTGATTTGTTAGTCTACAGTCTACTGTCAATGATTCGCTTCCATAGGTCAGAAGTGGTTCTATATAGCACCAATGAACTCTCTTTCTCACTTCTATTGACATAGACTTGTTGCATAAGATATTGTTTATTTTCTGAAATGCTATTTTGGCCTGAGTTATTCTTTTTCTGTGATGCATCTTCCGTCTGATGTTATTATTGTGCCCAAGTATTTGACGCGTTGCACTTGTTTCAAATTTGTCCTGTTTATTTTTATGGTGATAATTGTTTCTTCGATATGATTACTTCTGTTTTCTTACTATTTAGACTGAGACCTTTCTTGATGCTTTCTTTTACAATTATGTCTATCATTTCTTGTAGTTCATTCTCTGTCTCTGATATTAATACTGTTTGTTGCCAATACACACTTTTTTATGATTCTCAGATCCTTGCCATCAATGTTTAATTACTCCAGCATATTGATCATTTCCACATGCTTTACTTTGTCAAATGTTTTTGTGTAGTCTATAAAGCACATATATAGATTTTTCTTTACCTCTATAGCTCTTTATATCATTTCTCTCAGGATGTATATTGCATTATGGTGCCCTTTCCTTCCACAAATCCACATACATTGTTCCTCACATTTATTTCTGTTTTTATTTTGTTCTTTACATGTCTCATAATGATTCTTAGTAATGTTGTGGTCATGTTGCTCATGAGACAAATAGTGTGATGGTCTTCGCAATCAGTGGCGTCTATTCAATGAAAAACAAATAATTAAAATGTATATTTTTTTAATAGGTAGAATCACTAAAAATCTTACTTTCTTTTATCGGATGACTGTCAATAACTTTAAAAAAAAATTTAAAATAATCAAAAGAAATTTAAAACAGAAAAGCTAGATAGATTTTTTACCTTTTCAAGAGTGGCATGCTCCATTTAGCCATTAATTGATATTTTGAGTGAGTAGTTTATAAGAATTCTTAACCATCCCTTCCCCACAATTTAATAGATTTTGAAGCTGAAACACCAGCAGCAGAATTAGATATAAATTTTGATGACTTCATCTTGAACGAAATTGAGACCTCCTTAAAGTGTATGGACAACAACAAGGCTGCTGGCAAGGATAAGTTAACAGCTGAGATCCTCAAGGAAATTGATAGCCATAATTTAATACACCTCCAGAAAATGTTCAACATCATTTGGAAAGCAGAGGTGTCGTCTCATAAGTGGGAAAAAGGAATCATTGTTAAGATTCAAAAAAGGGCAATCTCAGAGATTGTAACAACTGGAGAGGCGTGACCCCTTTTGTCAGTTGCCTCAAAGTTATTCTGCAAAATTATTCTAAATAGATTAAAGGATTCAATAGATACAGTAATGCGTGAAGAGCAGGCTAGGTTTAGAAAAGGGAGAAGCTGCCTTGACCACATTTTTACTCTACGACTTATATTGGAGGAACACATTGAAAAACAAAAACTTTTTGTACTTAACCTCATTGACTTCAAAAAGCATTTCACAGTATTCATCGAGATTCTTTGTGGAAAGTTCTGAGGCAATATGGCTTTCCATAAGAAATCATAAATATTATGAAAGACATGTATGATGGCTACAAATGTGCAGTTCGTACAGAGGAAGGACTGCGCGAATGTTTCCCAATAGGAACTGGGGTTAAACAAGGATGTATTTTATCACCCTTGTTATTTGGAGTTGTTATGGACTTCATAATGAAGAAATGCTGCACTGGTAACAAAGGCATCGAATGGATACAAGGAGACCATTTGGAGCACATCGACTTTGCTGATGACATAGTTATCAGCAGTCAGATAAAACGATGCAAGGAAACACAAATGAGCTATCATCAATAGCCAGCAAAATTGGGCTTGAGATCTATCATGAAAAGACTAAAGTCATGAAAAGCTTAAGTCCAACAGATGACAGAATATACATGGAAAACAAACCAGTAGAAGAGATCAACCACTTTATCTATCTTGGAAGTCACATTGATCGGGAAGGGGATACAAGTAAAGAAATTAGAATCAGAATAGCTAAAACAGCAATGTCTTTCAGAAGCCTTGAAAAGTTGTGGAAACCAAACTCATCAGCAGAAACACAAAACTTGACACTGACAGTCTGTTCTAGTCTGCAGCAGATATGGGTTAATATATGTGTAAAGTGGACGAGTAGATCCCACGGTTTTAATAATTTATGTCTCTCTAAGCATTTAGGAAAAACAAAACTTAGACTATTCAAATCAAACGTACTATCAACCTTTACACATGCATGTGAGAGCTGGAAAACAACAAGAGACATAGAAACAAAGTTGAACGCATTCGAAAATAAATGTCTGAGGAAAATACTTGGTATAGCGTGGAAAGAATTAGAAAGAAATGAGGAAATTAGAGAAATCACCAATTAACCACTATCTTCAGTAATCAAGAAAAGATGTTGGTCATATGTTGGACATGTGATGAGGAGAGACAATAACCGAATAACAAAGCAAGCTCTCATGTGGGAAACAAGAGGTAAGAGGAAGAGAGGCCGACCCAGAGAGACACTGAGAAGAACATTGATCAGAGAGGCAAGAGCAGCAGGAATCGGCTCCCTCAATGAGATAGAGTTGCTTGCTCAGAACAGAGACAAATGGCGAGATTTGATAAAAGATCTTTACAAGGATTGAAAACTGCTAGAATAAAAATTTAGATAAGAGAAATAGTATCTGAATCTATGCCCTAGTGAACGGCTATGGCTCGAAAGGTCAATAGATAGATAGATAGATATTTTATAAGACTGAAGTGCCACATCACTTGCAGGCCTAATGAAGCCTGTGATCCAGATTTCAAAGCACAACTTTTCAGGCTATCTACTGTAACAGTCAATGAAAGAATAAAGAGCTTTGGTTATGTTGGTTCTTGTCATGTGATGCTGCTTGATGCGTTTGATCTCAGGGTGATGGCGGTGGGGGCAAGGCTCAGGCAGAACAGGCAGCCAAGGAGGCAGAGATGAAGAACGTGATTCTAGGCCAGGTGCTGGAGCAGAGTGCCAGGACTAGATGTAAGTAGCTTTCATAGGTGGGGGAATAGTTGTAAGTAGCTTTCATAGGTGGGGAAAAAGGTGTAAGCAGCTTTCATAGGTGGGGAATAGGTGTAAGCAGCTTTCATAGGTGGGGAATAGGTGTAAGCAGCTTTCATAGGTGGGGAATAGTTGTAAGTAGCTTTCATAGGTGGGGAAATAGGTGTAAGTAGCTTTCATAGGTGGGGGAATAGGTGTAAGTAGCTTTCACAGGTGGGGGAATAGTTGTAAGTAGCTTTCATAGGTGGGGGAATAGGTGCAAGTAGCTTTCATAGGTGGGGGAATAGGTGTAAGTAGCTTTCATAGGTGGGGGAATAGGTGCAAGTAGCTTTCATAGGTGGGGGAATAGATGTAAGTAGCTTTCATAGGTGGGGGAATAGTTGTAAGTAGCTTTCATAGGTGGGGGTATAGGTGTAAGTAGCTTTCATAGGTGGAGGAATAGGTGTAAGTAGCTTTCATAGGTGGGGGAATAGGTGTAAGTAGCTTTCATTGGTTGTGTAAATAGCTTTCATAGGTGGGGAATAGGTGGAGGAATAGATGAGAGTAACTTAAACACTTTCATGTGTGAAGGAATAGGTGTAAGTAGCTTTCATAGGTGGGGAAATACTTGTAAGTAGCTTTCACAGGTGGGGGAATAGATATAAGTAGCTTTCATAGGTGAAGGAATACTTGTAAGTAGCTTTCACAGGTGGGGGAATAGATATAAGTAGCTTTCATAGGTGGGAGAATAGATGTAAGTAGCTTTCATAGGTGGGGGAATAGATGTAAGTAACTTTCGGTGGGGAATATATGTAAGTAGCTATCATAGGTGGGGGCTAGATGTAAGAACACTTTTATAGGTGGGGGCTAGATGTAAGTAACTTTAACACTTTCATAGGTGAGGGCCAGATGAGAGTTAACTTTAACACTTTTATAGGTGGGGGCCAGATGAGAGTTAACTTTAACACTTTTATAGGTGGGTGCTAGATGAGAGTTAACTTTAACACTTTTATAGGTGAGGGCCAGATGAGAGTTAACTTTAACACTTTTATAGGTGGGGGCCAGATGAGAGTTAACTTTAACACTTTTATAGGTGGGTGCTAGATGAGAGTTAACTTTAACACTTTTATAGGTGGGTGCTAGATGAGAGTTAACTTTAACACTTTTATAGGTGGGGGCCAGATGAGAGTTAACTTTAACACTTTTATAGGTGGGGGACTAGAAGCCCATGAAGGCAACTTCAACCATGGAGTGACAATTAGCTAGAATGTTGGATGTCAACTAACTACTCATGATAGCAACCACAACCATAGAATGAAATTAGCTAGAATGTTGGATGTCAACTAACTACTCATGATAGCAACCACAACCATAGAATGAAATTAGCTAGAATGTTGGATGTCAACTAACTACTCATGATAGCTACCACAACCATAGAATGAAATTAGCTAGAATGTTGGATGTCAGCTTCTCTTGATAGCAACCACAACCATAGAATGACAGTAAATTTGCTAGAATGTTGGATGTCAACTAACTACTCATGATAGCAACCACAACCATAGAATGACAGTAAATTAGCTAGAATGTTGGATGTCAGTTGCTCATGATAGCGTGCCTTTATCAATGGTTACAAGTTTTAAAAAATACATCTTGATAAAACCATGAGCATGGAACAAGTAAGGAAATTAGTTTAATTTATTCAGTTGATGTTCATAGTTTAGTTCACTGGAGGTTTATGTTCATGTTTTAGTTTACTGAAAAAATATGTTCATATTTTAGTTTACTGAAAGTTCATAGTTTAGTTTATTCAAAGTTCATGGTCATACTTTTGGTTTGTTTGCTCAAAGTTTATGGTCATAGTTTAGTTTACCTAAAATTTATGTTCATATTTTAGTTTTCTCAAAGTTTATGTTTATAGTTTAGTTTACTCAAAGTTTATGTTTATAGTTTAGTTTACTCAAAGTTTGTGGTCATAGTTTAATTTCTGAAAGTTTATGTTCATATATGTGCAGTCCAGTATGTCCACAACAAATGTCCACACTAGAGGTTTGTTCTAGTCTCTCTCATTGTACTGGACTAGTTGTTGTAGTGTTGGTTGTAGATTTAGTGTTAGTTGCAGTTGTAATGTTGTTCATAGATGTTGTGTTGGTTGTAGATGTTATGTTGGTTGTAGTTGTGTTGGTTGTAGATGTAGTATTGGTTATAGATGTAGTGTTGGTTGTGGTTGTTTAAGCAACATTTGATGTGACCATCTTTGAAAAGAACTCACTTGTTGTGCAGTGAACACCATCGCTGTAGCCAAACCGGACAAGGCCCGCATGATAGAGAGTCTCATCATCCAGATGGCCACCACTGGGCAGCTTCATGGACAGAAGGTCAGGCAACTGTTTTCTTGTTTGTAGAAACTTAATGTGACTCCGTGGTTTACATACATGCCAGAACTATGTGTGTGTGTGTGAAAGAATATGTCAGTTTGTATCAGTGTCCTAGTTCAGGCAAAGGTAAATCAGCTCCACATTCTTGAACGGCTTCGCAAAGTGTTATCAGGGAAAATTTGTGGTCAGATCGGACCAGAGAGTCTAGATCACAGAGATTTGACTTCAATTGGGTGCTTTTAGTTGACAGTGTCAGACATTAGGTCAAGGCTAGAATATTGAGGGAAGAGCTTTCTTTTAGAAAAGTGGGAGATGTTAGCCAGTAGGACCACAATAAGGAGGGACCGCCACTGGAGAAACAATCATAGTACATGACAAGAGACAACATGTGGACCAGACAATGTTGTTTGTCAGGAAATATTTCTTTTATAACACCAGGAATGTCAACAACAGTGTTTACCTTGTCATTGTGGAGTCAGTAATGTTATGTTGATATCACATGTGGGAAGTGTGGAGTCAGTCATGATGTTGATATCACATGTGGGAAGTGTGGAGTCAGTCATGATGTTGATATCACATCTGGGAAGTGTGGAGTCAGTCATGATGTTGATATCACATCTGGGAAGTGTGGAGTCAGTCATGATGTTGATACCACATCTGGGAAGTGTGGAGTCAGTCATGATGTTGACATCATATCTGGGAAGTGTGGAGTCAGTCATGATGTTGACATCACATCTGGGAAGTGTGGAGTCTGTCATGATGTTGACATCACATCTGGGAAGTGTGGAGTCAGTCATGATGTTGATATCACATCTTTTCAGCAGAAAAGAAGTAATTTTTGTGTGGCAGTTCTAAAGCCGAATGCCCATGTCAGCGCTGTACAGAGTGTTGGAGATAGTTATGTGACATGTATCATGTGGACATGTAACAGAAATGAGAATGATCACAGTGCTGTACCGAGTGTTGGAGATAGTTATGTGACATGTATCATGTGGACATGTAACAGAAATGAGAATGATCACAGTGCTGTACCGAGTGTTGGAGATAGTTATGTGATACGTATCATGTGGACATGTGACAGAAATGAGAATGATCACAGTGCTGTTTGTCCTAAAATAGTAAATAGAATAACCAAGGGAAGCATGTATCAGATATTACTTTGTTTCTGTCACATGAGGTATTTCTGTTCTTATTTGATTCCAGCTCTCAGAGCAGCGCCTCATTGACCTCCTCGAGCAAGTCAGCAGTTCCACCCAGAAGAAGACAACAGTCAAGGTAAGCCCTTCTTTTAGGTGGGCACCAGCCCTTCCAGGCTGTAGGCTCCACTATGTCTGTAACTGAAGCTGGATAAGACAGCCACAGGATCAAGGGCTGTACAGAAACTCTGACACAGCACAAGTAGCTAGCTTTGTGACACGGCACAATTAGCTAGCTTTGTGACACAGCACAAGTAGCTAGCTTTGTGACACAGCACAAGTAGCTGGCTTTGTGACATGGCACAATTAGCTCCGTAACATGGCACATGTTACCCTGTCATTTATAACAATAACTAATAAGGGGGGCGGGGTTTGATGGTGACAGAGAATGATGATTCTTGCCTTCTGCCAGTTGTTGGAGTACAGGGTCATATGTCATCTTATACCATTGTTAAGTTATAGATGTACCACTTTCTGGACATTTTGTCCACATCTTCAAAGGAGCCCTACATCAAAGGTCTTGGTGGCTAATTCACTAGAAGAACAGGCAGTCTGCTACAAAAATTATAACGGTCCAGTCAGTATTGCAACATTGTAGATAATGATGAGGTAGACAAAGATGGACCTCTCTTAAATTAGCTTTTAGTTGGGGTAACCTGCAAAGTGGACAAAACAATGATAAAATCCAGTTTCCATTTTATTAAATGGAGAGAAGAACACATGGATACTTTACAAAATGTTTCTCATCAACAGTTGAGAATGTCTGCAATGTGGCTATCTAATAGGTTAACTAGGAGAGGGTCATGAGTTGTATGTTGTTAGATTCATCAATGTGGCTATCTAATAGGTTAACTAGGAGAGGGTCATGAGTTGTATGTTGTTAGATTCATCAATGTGGCTATCTAATAGGTTAACTAGGAGAGGGTCATGAGTTGTATGTTGTTAGATTCATCAATGTGGCTATCTAATAGGTTAACTAGGAGAGGGTCATGAGTTGTATGTTGTTAGATTCATCAATGTGGCTATCTAATAGGTTAACTAGGAGAGGGTCATGAGTTGTATGTTGTTAGATTCATCAATGTGGCTATCTAATAGGTCAACTAGGAGAGGGTCTTGAGTTGTATGTTGTTAGATTCATCAATGTGGCTATCTAATAGGTCAACTAGGAGAGGGTCTTGAGTTGTATGTTGTTAGATTCATCAATGTGGCTATCTAATAGGTTAACTAAGAGAGGGTCTTGAGTTGTATGTTGTTAGATTCATCAATGTGGCTATCTAATAGGTCAACTAGGAGATGGCACAAGTCATATCATCAGGCACTGTTTTACAGGCACAAATCATGTCATCAGGCAGTTTTACTGGCACAAATCATATCATCAGGCACAGTTTTACTGGCACAAATCATGTCATCAGGCACAGTTTTACTGGCACAAATCATATCATCAGGCACAGTTTTAGTGGCACAAATCATGTCATCAGGCACAGTTTTACTGGCACAAATCATGTCATCTGGCACAGTTTTACTGGCACAAATCATATCATCAGGCACAGTTTTACTGGCACAAATCATGTCATCAGGCACTGTTTTACTGGCACAAATCATGTCATCAGGCACAGTTTTACTGGCACAAATCATGTCATCAGGCACTGATTAACTGGCACAAATCATATCATCAGGCACAGTTTTACTGGCACAAATCATGTCATTAGGCACAGTTTTACTGGCACAAATCATGTCATCAGGCACAGTTTTACTGGCACAAATCATGTCACCAGGCACTGTTTTACTGGCACAAATCATATCATCAGGCACAGTTTTACTGGCACAAATCATGTCATCAGGCAATGTTTTACTGGCACAAATCATATCATCAGGCACAGTTTTACTGGCACAAATCATGTCATCAGGCACTGTTTTACTGGCACAAATCATGTCATCAGGCACAGTTTTACTGGCACAAATCATGTCATCAGGCACAGTTTTATTTCATGCCTGTAACTGTTTGGATGTTTTCTCTTGCAGTTTGATCGACGCAGAGCTCACATGGATGATTCTGATGAGGACTTCTAGTGTTTGTGCATGTAGACCATTATTATGTGTGTGTATGTGTGTGTGCGCACACAGACACCCCCTGAACTTGCTGTGTGAAAGCTTGTGTGTGAAAGCTTGTGTGTGAAAAGGAATCTCCTGAAATCAGTCTTGTGTCAGACATGAGTCTAGTGTGTTGTATCAGACATGAGTCTGTTGTTCTGCTGGAGTCGAGTGAAGAGCTTGGTGTGTGATCCAGAAATTGCTGTTACTCTTATCATCTCTGCAGACATCACTGGAGAATGCTGTCATAGCTGAAGTGTGACATTGCAGATGACATGTTGGCATCAGTTATTGATGGTGTGTTCGAAGACTGGGGTCTTCTCCAGTGGTAGTTGTTGCCTTCACAGCTGAGTTGTGATGTGTGAGACTGTACTCAAGTGAATATTTTATTTGTGAATGTCAGAATGTAAAGTTTTCAAATATTTGATCCTGGTCACAGTGTGAGGTTGTCTAACAGAAAGATAGATATATGTGTGTGTGTGTGTGCGTGTGTTCACACATGTCAAGAAATCTCAGTGTCACGACATGTTTGATTAAATCATCAAAACACAGATTCAGAATCAAACATTCAGTGATGCATTGTGGGAGACAGGTTAAAATCTGACTGTGCCTGAAAGGTGTAAGTAATTCCTGTCCAAGAGGTAAACATACAGAGTAGTCCAATATTGGTGGTAGTAGAGTGAAAGATGGCATGGACTAGACATTTGTTGAATAAGTTGCTCTGAGTGAAAGAAGGCATGAACTAGACGTGTGTTGAATGATTTGCTCTCAGTTCTCAGTGAAAGATGGCTTGGACTAGACGTTTGTTGAATAAGTTGCTCTGAGTAAAAGAAGGCATGATCAAGACGTGTGTTGAATGATTTGCTGTTAGTGAAAGATGGCATGGACTAGACGTTTGTTGAATAAGTTGCTCTGAGTGAAAGAAGGCATGAACTAGACGTTTGTTGAATAAGTTGCTCTGAGTGAAAGAAGGCATGAACTAGACGTTTGTTGAATAAGTTGCTCTGAGTGAAAGAAGGCATGTACTAGACGTTTGTTGAATAAGTTGCTCTGAGTGAAAGATGGCATGAACTAGACGTTTGTTGAATGATTTGCTCTCAGTAAAAGATGGCATGGACTAGACGTGTGTTGAATAAGTTGCTCTGAGTGAAAGATGGCATGGACTAGACATTTGTTGAATAAGTTGCTCTGAGTGAAAGAAGGCATGAACTAGACGTGTGTTGAATGATTTGCTCTCAGTTCTCAGTGAAAGATGGCTTGGACTAGACGTTTGTTGAATAAGTTGCTCTGAGTGAAAGAAGGCATGAACTAGACGTGTGTTGAATGATTTGCTCTCAGTGAAAGATGGCATGGAATAGACGTTTGTTGAATAAGTTGCTTTGAGTGTGAAAGCTTGTGTTTTCATTTGATTCCTTGATCAATGTTTGTTTTCTTTTCAATAAACCCTTTGTGTTAAGAAGTGTTGCTTGTTCCCTTTAATCAGCTTATTTGTAATAAGTGGTGTTGTTTGTCTGTGCCTGCGGCATTGATCTCTGGATGCGTGTAACTGAATCACAAAAATTGTTGCAGTTGTAGTAGCAGTTATCTTAACCTCCATTCTTTAGGACTCTCCTGGGCCATTTGTGTCATTTTGTAAGATTTTCTTAATATAATTATCATATATTTGATATGTGACTTCAGATCTAATAGGTAAGATATTTGACCCTTTCACTATGACATCATTACTGTATGGTGCAAAATCATAGACATAGACAAGAAAACAGAATAGAAAATTGAAGCCTTTGAAATATGGATTTATAGAATAATAGGAAGAATTGGATGGAAAGAAAAGAAAACAAACAATGAAGCCTTAAAACAACTCAAAATTAATAGAGAACTACTAAACACAATTCAGACAAGACAAATGAGGTTTTCTGGGGCATGTTAAAAGACACAGTAGCCTACTAAAAGTAATCTTGGAAGGGAAAATATAAGATAAAAGAAACAGGCAGACTAAGACTAACATGGACGAGTAACATCAAAAGATGGACAAGTCAACCTATGACAACCTGCACCATCAAAGCAAGAGACATGGTGCTCCATGGTAGCCAACATTCCACAGCAGTCAATGAATGACTAAGACATCTGATGTAGCCAAGATATTTGATTCTTTCACTAAGACATCTGATGTAGCCAAGATATTTGATTCTTTCACTATGACATCTGATGTAGCTAAGATATTTGATTCTTTCTCTATGACATCTGATGTAGCTAAGATATTTGATTCTTTCACTTTAAAATATGGTTAGTCGAAGAAGGCCCTGGTATCACTGCAAACGAATTAAAATCCATAATTGCTCAATCGCACATGCCAGTGGCATCATTCTAATTAAAACTCATCTCATTGAAGGATCCAAACAAAGAAAGGCAGCTGCAGTCCCCATCATAGCAGCTACAGTTAAGCCAAAAGACATAAAGCCAAGCAGCACCGAAGGTCAACACAGCTGAACTATCCTGCATCATATGATATCATAATTCATCGTAAGCAATCAATATATCAAAACAGTATATGGATGAAAAACACAACACACGTTGTGCACAGAGCACTAGAGTCAGTAGCTCCGGCAGCAAGCCGAACTTGGGAAATGAGGAAACTTCAACAAGGAACACTTTTCTAACTGAGCCTCAATGGTTCCTGCCGCCTATCTGCCATATTGACCGGCAGTCAATGGTTAGTGAACTTGACTACAAAGGACAAGAAGTCAGTTTAAATTATGGAGTCAAAGCAAGTGGAACATATTCTTTATTCCTCTATTTGAAATAATCTACAAATGTAGTAAAATTGTTCAACAAAGACAAGAGATACAAAATTTGAAAATGATAAAATGTCTACAATACTGCTGGAATGGGTGGATAGTCATTGTGATGTTTGTTGACAGTGCTGACTGTGGGGTGTTTACCGCAAGCTGCCCTGTGTACTGAGTTATGTCCAAGTGTGCTGACAAGCTCACTGACATAAACATTCTATGGTTTAACCTTGACCCACTAACATATATAGGAACATCAGTGGTTGGGTAGTTCACTGCTGATCAGAAAGGTTTGAGCTTCAGTCCCAGGTATGACCATTCGATTGAACTGACAATGTCAGTGTTCTCCCAGCCTACATGGAGCCAAGATTTGTTGGACAGACAGTGTTAGCGTTCTCCCAGCCTACATGGAGCCCAGATTTGTTGGACAGACAATGTCAGTGTTCTCCCAGCCTACATGGAGCCTAGGTTTGTTGGACAGACAGTGTCTGTATTCTCCCAGCCTACATGGAGCCCAGATTTGTTGAACTGACAGTGTCAGTATTCTCCCAGCCTACATGGAGCCCAGATTTGTTGAACTGACAGTGTCAGTGTTCTCCCAGTCTACATGGAGCCCAGATTTGTTGAACTGACAGTGTCAGTGATCTCCCAGCCTACATGGAGCCCAGATTTGTTGAATTGACAGTGTCAGTATTCTCCCAGCCTACATGGAGCCCAGATTTGTTATAATCGTACCCACATTGCATACAAATTTGTTTTTCTTCTTTTCTACAACTTATCACTATCCTGGCTGATGGAGATAAAAGATTCTGGTCCTTGCTTCAACGCTGGTTGAGGGACATATGAGATTCTGGTCTTTGCTTCAACGCTGGTTGAGGGAGATACAAGATTCTGGTCCTTGTTTCAACCATTGACATTTAGTGCTGCAGGAGAACTTCTATGGGCACTCTTTATGTTGAGACCAACCCTTCCTGTTTCTTCTATTGTTATTTCACTGTTGCTTTTGTCTTCTGTTGTCTTGTTCTGATCTACCAGAGGATTGGAGAACTCCTTGAAGTTTTCTCTCCATTTTTCTATTACTACAGATGTATGTACATGTGGCCTTGATTCAGATTTGGGATCTTCATTAATTCTAGGTTTTCATGTCAGTTTCTTCCTCTTATTCTTGCTCTGCAATCTTATGATCAGTGTCACTAGACGATTGGAGATTGTTCTTGCATCGAGAACTTTTTATCTTCCCCGTTTGCTCTTGTTCATGTGTAATCATCTGACTTTTGATGGCAGCGTCACTCCAATTATACACCTATAATAGTCATGTTAGTATGGTGTCTCTAATGGAAGGTCTTGAATCAAGGACAGCACGTTGCCAGGATTCATGAAGAAAAGGTGGAGTCAATAAGGGAAATTCTATTTATTCCCTTAGGGTGGCTTACCATGAGATTTCTCTGACGTTTTATTCGATTCGACCTAAATGTTCTCTTTATTCTTGACGTTTTATTGGTTGTTCTATGAAAATGTTCTGTGACAGTATTGGGTTACTGGACTCGAGTTATGCCTGAAAGGGGAAGACTTGCTAAGGGAGATCACTCTTGAGGGTATTGTAGTTGTTGAATATGTTAACTTGTGTGGTGTCCTTGGTCTGACTCAATCTAGACTTGGTGTCCTTGGTCTGGCACAATCTAGACTTGGTGTCCTTGGTCTGGCACAATCTAGACGTGGTGTCCTTGGTCTGGCACAATCTAGACTTGGTGTCCTTGGTCTGGCACAATCTAGACTTGGTGTCCTTGTCTGGCACAATCTAGACTTGGTGTCCTTGGTCTGGCACAATCTAGACTTGGTGTCCTTGGTCTGGCACAATCTAGACTTGGTGTCCTTGGTCTGGCACAATCTAGACTTGGTGTCCTTGGTCTGACACAATCTAGACTTGGTGTCCTTGGTCTGACACAATCTAGACGTGGTGTCCTTGGTCTGGCACAATCTAGACTTGGTGTCCTTGGTCTGGCACAATCTAGACTTGGTGTCCTTGGTCTGGCACAATCTAGACTTGGTGTCCTTGGTCTGACACAATCTAGACTTGGTGTCCTTGGTCTGGCACAATCTAGACGTGGTGTCCTTGGTCTGGCACAATCTAGACTTGGTGTCCTTGGTCTGGCACAATCTAGACTTGGTGTCCTTGGTCTGGCACAATCTAGACTTGGTGTCCTTGGTCTGACACAATCTAGACTTGGTGTCCTTGGTCTGGCACAATCTAGACGTGGTGTCCTTGGTCTGGCACAATCTAGACTTGGTGTCCTTGGTCTGGCACAATCTAGACTTGGTGTCCTTGGTCTGGCACAATCTAGACGTGGTGTCCTTGGTCTGGCACAATCTAGACTTGGTGTCCTTGGTCTGGCACAATCTAGACTTGGTGTCCTTGGTCTGGCACAATCTAGACTTGGTGTCCTTGGTCTGGCACAATCTAGACTTGGTGTCCTTGGTCTGTCACAATCTAGACTTGGTGTCCTTGGTCTGGCACAATCTAGACTTGGTGTCCTTGGTCTGTCACAATCTAGACTTGGTGTCCTTGGTCTGTCACAATCTAGACTTGGTGTCCTTGTCTGGCACAATCTAGACTTGGTGTCCTTGGTCTGGCACAATCTAGACGTGGTGTCCTTGGGCTGACATAATCTAGACTTGGTGTCCTTGTCTGGCACAATCTAGAGTTGGTGTCCTTGGTCTGGCACACTCTAGATTTGGTGTCCTTGGTCTGTCACAATCTAGACTTGGTGTCCTTGGTCTGGCACAATCTAGACTTGGTGTCCTTGGTCTGGCACAATCTAGACTTGGTGTCCTTGGGCTGACATAATCTAGACTTGGTGTCCTTGTCTGGCACAATATAGACTTGGTGTCCTTGGTCTGGCACAATCTAGACTTGGTGTCCTTGGTCTGGCACAATCTAGACTTGGTGTCCTTGGTCTGGCACAATCTAGACTTGGTGTCCTTGGTCTGACACAATCTAGACTTGGTGTCCTTGGTCTGGCACAATCTAGACTTGGTGTCCTTGGTCTGGCACAATCTAGACTTGGTGTCCTTGGTCTGACACAATCTAGACTTGGTGTCCTTGGTCTGACACAATCTAGACGTGGTGTCCTTGGTCTGGCACAATCTAGACTTGGTGTCCTTGGTCTGGCACAATCTAGACTTGGTGTCCTTGGTCTGGCACAATCTAGACTTGGTGTCCTTGGTCTGACACAATCTAGACTTGGTGTCCTTGGTCTGGCACAATCTAGACGTGGTGTCCTTGGTCTGGCACAATCTAGACTTGGTGTCCTTGGTCTGGCACAATCTAGACTTGGTGTCCTTGGTCTGGCACAATCTAGACTTGGTGTCCTTGGTCTGACACAATCTAGACTTGGTGTCCTTGGTCTGGCACAATCTAGACGTGGTGTCCTTGGTCTGGCACAATCTAGACGTGGTGTCCTTGGTCTGGCACAATCTAGACTTGGTGTCCTTGTCTGGCACAATCTAGACGTGGTGTCCTTGGTCTGGCACAATCTAGACTTGGTGTCCTTGGTCTGGCACAATCTAGACTTGGTGTCCTTGGTCTGGCACAATCTAGACTTGGTGTCCTTGGTCTGGCACAATCTAGACTTGGTGTCCTTGGTCTGGCACAATCTAGACTTGGTGTCCTTGGTCTGGCACAATCTAGACTTGGTGTCCTTGGTCTGGCACAATCTAGACTTGGTGTCCTTGGTCTGTCACAATCTAGACTTGGTGTCCTTGGTCTGGCACAATCTAGACTTGGTGTCCTTGGTCTGTCACAATCTAGACTTGGTGTCCTTGGTCTGTCACAATCTAGACTTGGTGTCCTTGGTCTGGCACAATCTAGACTTGGTGTCCTTGGTCTGGCACAATCTAGACGTGGTGTCCTTGGGCTGACATAATCTAGACTTGGTGTCCTTGTCTGGCACAATCTAGAGTTGGTGTCCTTGGTCTGGCACACTCTAGATTTGGTGTCCTTGGTCTGTCACAATCTAGACTTGGTGTCCTTGGTCTGGCACAATCTAGACTTGGTGTCCTTGGTCTGGCACAATCTAGACTTGGTGTCCTTGGGCTGACATAATCTAGACTTGGTGTCCTTGTCTGGCACAATCTAGACTTGGTGTCCTTGGTCTGGCACAATCTAGACTTGGTGTCCTTGGTCTGGCACAATCTAGACTTGGTGTCCTTGGTCTGACACAATCTAGACTTGGTGTCCTTGGTCTGGCACAATCTAGACTTGGTGTCCTTGGTCTGACACAATCTAGACTTGGTGTCCTTGTCTGGCACAATCTAGACTTGGTGTCCTTGGTCTGACACAATCTAGACTTGGTGTCCTTGGTCTGGCACAATCTAGACTTGGTGTCCTTGGTCTGACACAATCTAGACTTGGTGTCCTTGGTCTGACACAATCTAGACTTGGTGTCCTTGGTCTGACACAATCTAGACTTGGTGTCCTTGGTCTGACACAATCTAGACTTGGTGTCGTTGGTCTGACACAATTTAGACTTGGTGTCCTTGGTCTGGCACAATCTAGACTTGGTGTCCTTGGTCTGTCACAATCTAGACTTGGTGTCGTTGGTCTGGCACAATTTAGACTTGTGTCCTTGGTCTGGCACAATCTAGACTGTAGAACATTTCAGCAAAAACAAATATGAAATTATTTATTGCTGGAAATTATCATCTGTGGGCTGGCCCTATGACAGAGACCTCTATTGTACTCATTGTAGCAGACTTCATGTCTGCCACCTTTCCCATTGTAGCAGACTTCATGTCTGCCACCTTTCCCATTGTAGCAGACTTCATGTCAGCCACCTTTCCCATTGTAGCAGACTTCATGTCTGCCACCTTTCCCATTGTAGCAGACTTCATGTCTGCCACCTTTCCCATTGTAGCAGACTTCATGTCTGCCACCTTTCCCATTGTAGCAGACTTCATGTCTGCCACCTTTCCCATTGTAGTAGACTTCATGTTATGTTTACGGTTAGTCAAAGGTCCCTGGTATCACTGCAGACAAATTAAAATCCATAATTGCTCAACCACCCGTGCCAGTGGAATCATCCAAATTACTATCTCATCTCACTGAAGGATCCAAACAAGGAAAGGCAGCTGCAGTCCCCAGCTACAGCACATGCCAAAAGATATATGGTCAAGTGGCATCGAAAGTAAAGGCAGCTGAACTGTCCTTCATTATACAATATCATTCATAGTATCGGAATATCAAAACATGATCCAGATGAAAAACACAGCTCATGGTGTGCACAGAGCACTAAACTCAGTAGCTCCAGCAGCAAGCCGGACTTGGAATATGAGGAAACTGCAACAAGGAACACTTTTCAAACTGAGCCTCAATGGTTCATGCCTCCTATCCACTATATGACTGGAAGTCTCAAACTTCATGTACACATATCTCCCTCCCTTCAGTGACCAAATAAACAGATTAATTTACATCGTGTCAGTCTGAACAGTGAGTTTGCCGTCATCATCATATGTGTGTGGATTTGATTTCAATTCTTGCCACTTCATTCTTGTCTACAGTTAACAGTTTCTTTTTAATTGTTGCTACTTCTTTTTTGTTTACAGTTTGGTTTCACATTAATATTGATACATTGCTACAGCCAAGAGCTGCCCATGACAAACTCACTCATGTGTCATGTAACTTCTTCCAGACATTTGTGAAATTAACATTAACAACATGTGTATCAAATATAATAGAGAAGGTGTGTAACAATTGAAGAGATTGCAAAACATTCATGAACACGGAAACAGCTTGACCCCCACCAACCAGTCACCTTCTTGTGTTACAAACAGGTAGTTTTTCTCACCATTGAGCCTGACACATCTCATGAAGTGCACCACAAACCATGCCGCCTGCAGCAACCTCCAGCTGACCAATACACCATCGTTCCCTCCCAGTTGGTCTCCCCAGTGATGTATCAACACTGGCTGGCTCATGAGATGACAATCACTGTAGTCCCCGCTGTAGTGAGATGTTGATACAGAAGACCTAGTATTGCAGTAACTCTAGCATGGTCAAGGTGTAGGAGAGCTACTGCCACATCAGCTACCAGGGTCTTAGAGTGACCTGCCAGCTACTTGGTTTTAGAGTGACCTGCCAGCTACTGGGGTCTTGGAGTGACCTGCCAGCTACTGGGGTCTTGGAGTGACCTGCCAGCTACTGAGGTCTTAGAGTGACCTGCCAACTACGGGGTCTTGGAGTGACCTGGCAGCTACTGGGGTCTTGAAGTGACCTGCCAACTACTGGGGTCTTGGAGTGACCTGCCAGCTACTAGGGTCTTGAGTGGACCTGCCAGCTACTGGGGTCCTGGAGTGACCTGCCAACTACTGGGGTCTTGAAGTGACCTGCCAACTACTGGGGTCTTGGGGGGACCTGCCAGCTACTGGGGTCTTGGAGTGACCTGCCAGCTACTGTGGTCTTGGAGTGACCTGCCAGCTACTAGGGTCTTGGAGTGACCTGCCAGCTACTGGGGTCTTGGAGTGACCTGCCAGCTACTGGGGTCTTGGAGTGACCTGCCAGCTACTGGGGTCTTGGAGTGACCTGCCAGCTACTGGGGTTCTTGGAGTGACCTGCCAGCTACTGGGGTTCTTGGAGTGACCTGCCAGCTACTGGGGTCTTGGAGTGACCTGCCAGCTACTGGGGTCTTAGAGTGACCTGCCAACTACGGGGTTCTTGGAGTGACCTGCCAGCTACTGGGGTCTTGGAGTGACCTGCCAGCTACTGGGGTCTTGGAGTGACCTGCCAGCTACTGGGGTCTTGGAGTGACCTGCCAGCTACTGGGGTCTTGGAGTGACCTGCCAGCTACTGGGGTCTTGGGTGACCTGCCAGCTACTGGGGTCTTGGAGTGACCTGCCAGCTACTGGGGTCTTGGAGTGACCTGCCAGCTACTGGGGTCTTGGAGTGACCTGCCAGCTACTAGGGTCTTGGAGTGACCTGCCAGCTACTGGGGTCTTGGAGTGACCTGCCAGCTACTGGGGTCTTGGGTGACCTGCCAGCTACTGGGGTCTTGGAGTGACCTGCCAGCTACTGGGGTCTTGGAGTGACCTGCCAGCTACTGGGGTCTTGGAGTGACCTGCCAGCTACTGGGGTCTTGGAGTGACCTGCCAAATACTGGGGTCTTGAAGTGACCTGCCAACTACTGGGGTCTTGGAGTGACCTGCCAGCTACTGGGGTCTTGGAGTGACCTGCCAGCTACTGGGGTCTTGGAGTGACCTGCCAGCTACTGGGGTCTTGGAGTGACCTGCCAGCTACTGGGGTCTTGGAGTGACCTGCCAAATACTGGGGTCTTAGAGTGACCTGCCAACTACGGGGTTCTTGGAGTGACCTGCCAGCTACTGGGGTCTTGAAGTGACCTGCCAACTACTGGGGTCTTGGAGTGACCTGCCAGCTACTAGGGTCTTGGGGGGACCTGCCAGCTACTGGGGTCTTGGAGTGACCTGCCAGCTACTGGGGTCTTGGAGTGACCTGCCAGCTACTGGGGTCTTGAAGTGACCTGCCAACTACTGGGGTCTTGGAGTGACCTGCCAGCTACTGGGGTCTTGAAGTGACTTACCAACTACTGGGGTCTTGGAGTGACCTGCCAGCTACTAGGGTCTTGGGGGGACCTGCCAGCTACTGGGGTCTTGAAGTGACTTACCAACTACTGGGGTCTTGAAGTGACTTACCAACTACTGGGGTCTTGGAGTGACCTGCCAGCTACTGGGGTCTTGGAGTGACCTGCCAGCCAACTGGGGTCTTGGAGGGACCTGCCAGCTACTGGGGTCTTGGAGTGACCTGCCAGCTACTGGGGTCTTGGAGTGACCTGCCAACAACGGGAGTCTTGGAGTGACCTGCCAGCTACTAGTGTCTTGGGGGGACCTGCCAGCTACTGGGGTCTTGGAGTGACCTGCCAGCTACTGGGGTCTTGGAGTGACCTGCCAGCTACTGGGGTCTTGAAGTGACTTACCAACTACTGGGGTCTTGGAGTGACCTGCCAGCTACTAGGGTCTTGGGGGGACCTGCCAGCTACTGGGGTCTTGAAGTGACTTACCAACTACTGGGGTCTTGGAGTGACCTGCCAGCTACTGGGGTCTTGGGGGGACCTGCCAGCTACTGGGGTCTTGAAGTGACTTACCAACTACTGGGGTCTTGGAGTGACCTGCCAGCTACTGGGGTCTTGGAGTGACCTGCCAGCCAACTGGGGTCTTGGAGGGACCTGCCAGCTACTGGGGTCTTGGAGTGACCTGCCAGCTACTGGGGTCTTGGAGTGACCTGCCAACAACGGGAGTCTTAGAGCGACCTGCCCATGCCAACCCCCTGGCACACAATCACCATCCACAGAGCTAAACTTTGATCCATATTTATCCCTTCATTGGATATATAAACACTATGCGTCACGATCAACATTTATGATGATATCAAAATCATAAACAAGAAAATGAATGATGTCCCTGTCAAAACATCAACAATAATCAACAAAACATTGGAATCAAAACAGTTGACCTCATGAAAGTGCAGAAACATCACTTGAGATCAAAATAATTGGTGCCATATTCACATCTTATATAATACAAGTCATTGCATTTTTGTTGAAATATCAAAAAGGTTCATTGAATATTGAACAAAAGATATTAGTGCCATCATTGTGATGTCTGCATAATTGTTAGTGATGTCTGCGTCATTGTTAGTGATGTCTGCATAATTGTTAGTGATGTCTGCGTCATTGTTAGTGATGTCTGCGTCATTGTTAGTGATGTCTGCATAATTGTTAGCGATGTCAGCGTCATTGTTAGTGATGTCTGCGTCATTGTTAGTGATGTCTGCATAATTGTCAGCGATGTCAGCATCATTGTTAGTGATGTCTGCGTCATTGTTAGTGATGTCTGCGTCATTGTTAGTGATGTCTGCGTCATTGTTAGTGATGTCTGCATAATTGTTAGCGATGTCAGCGTCATTGTTAGTGATGTCTGCGTCATTGTTAGTGATGTCTGCGTCATTGTTAGTGATGTCTGCGTCATTGTTAGCGATGTCAGCGTCATTGTTAGTGATGTCTGCATAATTGTTAGCGATGTCAGCGTCATTGTTAGTGATGTCTGCGTCATTGTTAGTGATGTCTGCGTCATTGTTAGTGATGTCTGCGTCATTGTTAGTGATGTCTGCATAATTGTTAGCGATGTCAGCGTCATTGTTAGTGATGTCTGCATAATTGTTAGCGATGTCAGCGTCATTGTTAGTGATGTCTGCGTCATTGTTAGTGATGTCTGCGTCATTAAATAGTAATGCAGTCTTATCACATAGTGTCTGTGACACTTGTCATTGTGTGGGTGTTATCTTAGACTTGTCAGTCAATGTTTTAATGATTTATGTCTGTGACTCTTAATCTCCCAGACAGTGCGTGTCTGTGACTCTTGATCTCCCAGTCAATATGTGTCATTTGACATTTTTGTGGACAAATAATATTGTATGTGGCAACGTAACTAGGAGAAGACACCACGAAACAAACGTAGTCAGTATGAAAGGACAGTAAATATAAGACAGCAACATTATTACATGGGCAGACAGGACAGCAACACTATTATGTGGACAGACAGGACAGCAACACTATTACATGGACAGACAGAACATCAACACTATTACATGGACAGACAAGACAGCAACACTATTACGTGGACAGAGAGGACAGCAACACTATTACATGGACAGACAGAACATCAACACTATTACATGGGCAGACAAGACAACACTATTAGTGGACAGACAGGACAGCAACACTATTAGTGAACAGACAGGACACCAACACTATTAGTGGACAGACAGGACAGCAACACTATTATGTGGACAGACAAGACAGCAACACTATTAGTGGACGGACAGGACAGCAACACTATTAGTGGACAGACAGGACAGCAACACTATTAGTGGACAGAGAGGACAGTAACACTATTAGTGGACAGAAAGGACAGCAACACTATTAGTGGACAGAGAGGACAGTAACACTATTAGTGGACAGAAAGGACAGCAACACTATTAGTGGACAGACAGGACAGCAACACTATTATGTGGACAGACAGGACAGCAACACTATTAGTGGATAGAGAGGACAGTAACACTATTACATGGACAGACAGGACAGTAACACTATTACATGGACAGTGAGGACAGTAACACTATTACGTGGACAGACAGGACAGCAACACTATTACATGGATAGACAGGACAGCAACACTATTACATGGACAGAGAGGACAGCAACACTATTACGTGGACAGACAGGACAGCAACACTATTACATGGATAGACAGGACAGCAACACTATTACATGGACAGACAGGACAGCGACACTATTACATAGACAGACAAGACAGCAACACTATTACGTGGACAGACAGGCGTTTCTCTTTAGCTTCAGACTCAGAGATGCAGGGTCACAGTGGCCAGGTCACCATGATACCTAGGAGGAGGCAGCTTGTGTGTGCTTGTCCTCTCATACTGATTGGAGACTATCACATATTGTCTTCTCATACTGATTGGAGACTATCACATATTGTCTTCTCATACTGATGGAGACTGCCACATATTGTCTTATACTAATTGGAGACTGTCACATATTGACTTCTCATACTGATGGAGACTGTCACATATTGTCTTCTCATACTGATGGAGACTGCCACATATTGTCTTCTCATACTGATGGAGACTGTCACATATTGTGTTCTCATACTGATGGAGACTGTCACATATTGTCTTCTCATACTGATGGAGGCTGTCACATATTGTCTTCTCATACTGATGGAGACTGTCACATATTGTCTTCTCATACTGACAGAGACTGTCACATATTGTCTTCTCATACTGATGGAGACTGTCACATATTGCCTTCTCATACTGATGGAGACTGTCACATATTGTCTTCTCATACTGACAGAGACTGTCACATATTGTCTTCTCATACTGATGGAGACTGTCACATATTGCCTTCTCATACTGATGGAGACTGTCACATATTGTCTTCTCATACTGATGGAGGCTGTCACATATTGTCTTCTCATACTGATGGAGGCTGTCACATATTGTCTTATCATACTGATGGAGACTGTCACATATTGTCTTCTCATACTGACAGAGACTGTCACATATTGTCTTCTCATACTGATGGAGACTGTCACATATTGCCTTCTCATACTGATGGAGACTGTCACATATTGTCTTCTCATACTGATGGAGGCTGTCACATATTGTCTTCTCATACTGATGGAGGCTGTCACATATTGTCTTATCATACTGATGGAGACTGTCACATATTGTCTTCTCATACTGACAGAGACTGTCACATATTGTCTTCTCATACTGACAGAGACTGTCACATATTGTCTTCTCATACTGATGGAGGCTGTCACATATTGTCTTCTCATACTGATGGAGACTGTCACATATTGTCTTCTCATACTGATGGAGACTGTCACATATTGTCTTCTCATACTGATGGAGGCTGTCACATATTGTCTTCTCATACTGATGGAGACTGTCACATATTGTCTTCTCATACTGACAGAGACTGTCACATATTGTCTTCTCATACTGATGGAGACTGTCACATATTGTCTTCTCATACCGATGGAGACTGTCACATATTGTCTTCTCATACTGATGGAGGCTGTCACATATTGTCTTCTCATACTGATGGTGACAGTCACATATCCTCCTCTTATACTGACAGAGACTGTCACATATTCTCCTCTTATACTGACAGAGACTGTCATATATTGTCTTCTCATACTGACAGAGACTGTCACATATTGTCTTCTCATACTGATATAGACTGTCACATATTGTCTTCTCATACTGACAGAGACTGTAATATATTCTCTCATACTGACAGAGACTCACATATTCTCCTCTCATACTGACAGAGACTGTCACATATTCTCCTCTCTTACTGACATAGACTGTCACATATTCTCTCATACTGACAAAGACTGTCACATATTCTCCTCTCACACTGACAAAGACTGTCACATATTCTCCTCTCACACTGACAAAGACTGTCACATATTGTCCTCTCATACTGACAGAGACTGTCACCATGAGTTTTTTTGTCCATCTTCACAACATGTTCTCCTATCGTTTTGCCTATCTCTGTTCAGTATTTGACTTCTGTCATCTGTCAGATTCTGTGAGCCAGGCAGTCATCTCAGTTGCTGTCTGTGACTCTTCTCAGTTGTTGCCTGTGGCTCTTCTCAGTTGTTGTCTGTGACTCTTCTCACTTGGTGTCTGTGACTCTTTTTAGTTGTTGTCTGTGACTCTTCTGAGTTGTTGTCTGTGACTCTTCTCAGTTGTTGTCTGTGACTCTTCTCACTTGGTGTCTGTGACTCTTCTCAGTTGTTGTATGTGACTCTTCTCACTTGGTGTCTGTGGCTCTTCTTAGTTGTTGTCTGTGACTCTTCTGAGTTGTTGTCTGTGACTCTTCTCAGTTGGTGTCTGTGACTCTTCTCAGTTGTTGTCTGTGACTCTTCTCACTTGGTGTCTGTGACTCTTCTCAGTTGTTGTATGTGACTCTTCTCATGTCGTGTCTGTGACTATTCTTAGTTGTTGTCTGTGACTCTTCTTAGTTGTTGTCTGTGACTCTTATCACTTGGTGTCTGTGACTATTCTTAGTTGTTGTCTGTGACTCTTATCACTTGGTGTCTGTGACTCTTCTTAGTTGTTGTCTATGACTCTTCTCATGTCATGTCTGTGACTATTCTTTGTTGTTGTCTGTGACTCTTATCACTTGGTGTCTGTGACTCTTCTCACTCGGTGTCTGTGACTCTTCTCAGTTGTTGTCTGTGACTCTTCTCAGTTGCTGTCTGTGACTCTTCTCATGTCGTGTCTATGACTCTTCTCTGTTGGTGTCTGACTCTTCTCTGTTGGTGTCTGACTCTTCTAAGTCGGTGTCTGTGACTCTTCTCACTCGGTGTCTATGACTCTTCTCACTCGGTGTCTGTGACTCATCTCAGTTGTTGTCTGTGACTCTTCTTACTTGGTGGCTGTGACTTATCTCAGTTGTTGTCTGTGACTCTTCTTACTTGGTGGCTGTGACTCTTCTCACTCGGTGTCTGTGACTCATCTCAGTCGGTGTCTGTGACTCTTCTTACTTGGTGGCTGTGACTCTTCTCACTCGGTGTCTGTTACTCATCTTAGTCGGTGTCTGTGACTCTTCTTACTTGGTGGCTGTGACTCTTCTCACTCGGTGTCTGTGACTCTTCTCACTCGGTGTCTGTGACTCTTCTCAGTTGTCTGTGACTCTTCTCACTCGGTGTCTGTGACTCTTCTCAGTTGCTAAGTTTACTGTGGTCATCTAAGATTATTTTAGTAATTTCCTACAGTCGTAGATGTCATGCGTTCTGGTATTCAGTGTCAGAGACCCTTGTCATTGTGTACTTGTGTAAGAGTCATCTTGTTCATGTGTTATCTGAATTGTTATTGGCAACCTCAACGACACAGACATCTTCAACATCAAGCCCAGCATTGCTGTCCGATGTTGGAGTCGGGTGCTCTGAGAGCGGCTCATAGTTGGTCTCGATGATGTCTTCAGAATTGTCCTGGTCGACGGTTTCAGAATTGTCGTGGTCGACGTCTTCAGAATTGTCCTGGTCGACGTCTTCAGAATTGTCCTCCTCCTCATGAACGTCACATAAGATGTCCTTATATTGTCCTGGTGTGAAGACATCAGATCTGCTGCTGCTAGACTGTAGGAGGGGGCTGTCCTTGCTGGAGCTGTTATTCAGGAACAATGACTTCAGTTTGCCATCTGTCTTCAAAGCCGCCACTTGTTCAGTGATGTCTTTAACTGCAGACATCGCCATTGAGATGCTCTCATCTTTGATCTTATACTGGGACATCACCTCATACCGCATGCGCTCAAAATGGTGCTTGATATCATCTGTTGTACCTGAATGGGAGAAATGGTATGTTTAGTTCTGTTGTGTCTGTAAGAGAAAATGTTTTATTTGATCTGTTATACCCACACCGGAGAACTGTCATGTTTTGATCTGTTATACACACACAGGAGAAATGTGTTTTGATCTGTTGTACCAACACAGGAGGAATGTGTTTTGATCTGTTGTACCAACACAGAAGGAATGTCTTGTTGTGATCTGTTGTACCCACACAGGAGAAATGTGTTTTGATCTGTTGTATCAACACAGAAGGAATGTCTTGTGATCTGTTGTACCAACACAGGGGAATGCCTTGTTTTGATCTGTTGTACCCACACAGGAGGAATGTCTTGTTTTGATTTGTTGTACCCACACAGGGGGAATGCCTTGTTTTGATCTGTTGTACCCATACAGGAGGAATGTCATGTTTTGATCTGTTGTACCCACACAGGGGGAATGCCTTGTTTTGATTTGTTGTACCCACACAAGAGGAATGTTTTGTTTTGATTTGTTGTACCCACACAGGGGGAATGCCTTGTTTTGATCTGTTGTACCCACACAGGAGGAATGTCTTGCTTTGATTTGTTGTACCCACACAGGAGGAATGCCTTGTTTTAATCTGCTGTTTGCATCAAACAGAGAGTATACATGAGGTTTAGACAAAACCAAGGTTTGCATCAAACACAGAGTAGACATGAAATTAAGACAAAACCAAGGTTTGCATCAAACAGATAGTATACATGAGGTTTAGACAAAACCAAGGTTTGCATCAAACACAGAGTAGACATGAGGTTTAGACAAAACCAAGGTTTGCATCAAACAGAAAGTAGACATGAGGTTTAGACAAAACCCAGGTTTGCATCAAACACAGAGTAGACATGAGGTTTAGACAAAACCAAGGTTTGCATAAAAAACAGAGACTAGACATGAGGTTTAGACAAAACCAAGGTTTGCATCAAACACAGAGTAGACATGAGGCTTAGACAAAAACCAAGGTTTGCATCAAAAACAGAGACTAGACATGAGGTTTAGACAAAACCAAGGTTTGCATCAAATAGAGAGTAGACATGAGGTTTAGACAAAACCAAGGTTTGCATCAAACACAGAGTAGGCATGAGGTTTAGACAAAACCAAGGTTTGCATCAAACACAGAGTAGACATGAGGTTTAGACAAAACCAAGGTTTGCATCAAACAGAGTAGACATGAGGTTTAGACAAAACAAAGGTTTGCATCAAACAAAGAGTAGACATGAGATTCAGACAAAACCAAGGTTTGCATCAAACACAGAGGAGATATGAGGTTTAGACAAAACCAAGGTTTGCATCAAACAGAGAGTAGACATGAGGTTTAGACAAAACCAAGGTTTGCATCAAACACAGAGTAGACATGAGGTTTAGACAAAAACCAATGCTTGCATCAAACAGAGAGAGCAGACATGAGGTTTAGACAAAACCAAGGTTTGCATCAAACAGAGAGCAGACATGAGGTTTAGACAAAACCAAGGTTTGCATCAAACAGAGAGCAGACATGAGGTTTAGACAAAAACCAAGGCTTGCATCAAACAGAGAGAGTAGACATGAGGTTTAGACAAAACCAAGGTTTGCATCAAACAGAGAGCAGACATGAGGTTTAGACAAAACCAAGGTTTGCATCAAACAGAGAGCAGACATGAGGTTTAGACAAAAACCAAGGCTTGCATCAAACAGAGTAGACATGAGGTTTAGACAAAACAAAAGTTTGCATCAAACAGAGTATACATGAGGTTTAGACAAAACAAGGTTTGCATCAAACAGAGAGAGCAGACATGAAGTAAAGTCAGCTCATGATAGTTAAAACTGCCATCAAATGTTTGGAGAGTCCTGCCTGGGTGAGGTTTGATGTTGTTACCTGTTTATGATAGAAGCACTATGTAGATATGTTGTTGCAGGAACGATGTTGTTACCTGTTTATGATAGAAGCATTATGTAGACATGTTGTTACAGGAACTATGTTGTTACCTGTTATGATAGAAGCATTATGTAGACATGTTGTTACAGGAACGATGTTGTTAGGCTACAAATATAGAACAATGGATTTAGCTACAAAATGCAGCATGTGGTTGCACAGGATAAGTAGCCACAATACAACATTAGATGTAACCACACCAAACACATATAGCTCCTGAACAGATGTAACCACACAAAACACATGACTTAACAGATGTAGCCACATAAAATACATGACTCAACAGATGTAGCAACACAAAACACATGACGGTATAAATACAGTCATATAAAACATGTAGCCACACACAAAATGCAGCCACGCAATTGTAACCACACAAAACAGATGTAATTGAACAACAACACATGTAGAGAGTTTAACAACAGCTGTAGGAACAACAGAATATCTATAGAGCCACACAACGCATGTAGAGACACAGCAACACATGTAGAGATCCACACAACACATGTAGAGATCCACACAACACATATAGAGATACAACAACACATGTAGAGATCCACACAACACATGTCGAGATAAAACAAACACATGTAGAGAGCTACGCAACCATGTAGAGATCCACACAACACATCTAGAGATACAACAACACATGTAGAGATTCAACAACACATGTAGAGAGTTACGCAACACATGTAGAGATAAAACAACACATGTAGAGATAAAACAACACATGTAGAGAGCTACGCTACATATGTAGAGATAAAACAAACACATGTAAAAATACAACGACACATGTAGAGAGCTACGCAACACATGTAGAGATAAAACAACACATGTAGAGATAAAACAACACATGTTGAGAGCTACGCTACACATGTAGAGATAAAACAACACATGTAGAGATAAAACAACTCATGTAGAGATAAAAACAACACATGTAGAGATACACCAACACATGTAGAGAGCTACACAACACATGTAGAGATAAAACAACACATGTAGAGATAAAACAACACATGTAGAGATACAACAACACATGTAGAGATAAAACAACACATGTAGAGATAAAACAACACATGTAGAGATAAAACAACACATGTAGAGATAAAACAACACATGTAGAGATAAAACAACACATGTAGAGATACAACAACACATGTAGAGATACAACAACACATGTAGAGAGCTACACAACACATGTAGAGATAAAACAACACATGTAGAGAGCTACACAACACATGTAGATATAAAACAACACATGTAGAGATACAACAACACATGTAGAGATACAACAACACATGTAGAGATACAACAACACATGTAGAGATACAACAACACATGTAGAGATAAAACAACACATGTAGAGATAAAACAACACATGTAGAGAGCTACACAACACATGTAGAGATCCACACAACACATGTAGAGAGCTACACAACACATGTAGAGATCCACACAACACATGTAGAGATACAACAACACATGTAGAGATCCACAGAACAACACATGTAGAGAGCCACACAACCAACCTCCAGAGATCTCACTCTGTCGCTGCATGTCATAGATGTACCTCTGAACAATGCACTGGATGATTTCCTGAGTGGACAAAACATTCGTCACTGACAGGTAGGACAGCTGTCTGCAGTTCATTGAAGATTTCTCACACAATCTCAAACATTAAACTTCATATCCGTCACTAGACTCCCACACTACACTTGACACCTGTCACTAGACTCCCACACTAAACTTGACATCTGGTACTAGACTTCCACACTAAACTTGACATTTGTTACTAGACTCCCATTCTGAACTTGACATCTGTCACTAGACTTCCACACTAAACTTGACATCTGTCACTAGACTCCCACACTAAACTTGACATTTGTTACTAGACTCCCACTCTAAACTTGACATCTGTTACTAGACTCCCACACTAAACTTGACATCTGTCACTAGACTCCCACACTAAACTTGACATCTGTCACTAGACTCCCACTATAAACTTGACATCTGTCACTAGACTTCCACACTAAACTTGACATCTGTCACTAGACTCCCACTCTAAACTTGACATCTGTCACTAGACTTCCACACTAAACTTGACATCTGTCACTAGACTCCCACTCTAAACTTGACATCTGTCACTAGACTTCCACACTAAACTTGACATCTGTCACTAGAATTCCACACTATACTTGACATCTGTCACTAGACTTCAACACTATACTTGACATCTGTTAAAGACTCCCACACTAAACTTGACATCTGTCACTAGACTCCCGAACTAAACTTGACATCTGTCACTAGACTCCCACACTAAACTTGGCATCTGTCACTAGACTCCAACACTAAACTTGACATCTGTCACTAGACTCCCACACTAAACTTTAACATTTCACACACAGACTGAAACACTGAATTTAACATTTCGCCCTGAACATTCCTCATTATATTGATACACGCCTTTGTAAGCGTCGACGCACAAATTACTAGGATTAGGATCACATCAGAGAATAATATGAACAGTGCAGATAATCATTCAGTTGTGAGATAGGCAGAGACGGTGGAATAGAGGAGCCAACATTGGGACTAAACTGTAGGCATTAATTATTTAAGGAAGCTGATGTTAGAGCTGATGTTATCTCTACATGCGCTTGCTATGGAAGCGAATCATGGACAGTAGACAAACAAATGAAAAGACGGTTGGAGGCTACAGAGATGGGATTTCTCAGATGAATGTTGAAAGTTCCCTGGACAGATAAAAAGACCAATGAGTAAGTTCTCAAAGAGGCCAGCACAAAAAGGGAGCTCTTAAAAAACATCAGAAAGAAGCAATCAACATTTTTTGGGCACATCATGAGAACAGGAAAGTTGGAATACTTGGTTACAACTGGCAAAATAAAAGGAAAGAGAGATCGCGGACGACAAAGAGAGAAAATACTGGATAGCTTGGTGTCATGGCATGGAAAACAGTCAACAACAGAACTGATACGATGCACTGTGGATAGAAGATTGTGGAGGGACATGATCGCCTACGCCAACCGGCAGGGTACATGATGATGATGATGATGATGTTAGAGATTAGATGGAAGGGGAAACAACTATAAGAAATGATCGTACAGAGAAACATAATAGAACTGATTCTTTAGAGGAATCCTTAAGAATATTTGTCACGGGCATTTTTTGATGACTTTAAACGTACACGTGTCAAGGCTCTAGCGCTAAGAGTACACATACTTTTGAGGACAGTTATATGTAATTTTATGCCAAGCGAAAGATGTGCGGATTTAATTGCAGAACCTGGAAGTGTGCCATTCCACCGACGGTAGCCTCAGCCACAGGTAAACTATAACGATACATTCCTAGACGGCCATGAGTGACTTTTATCAACAAGAAATATATTTGTTCAGATAAGTTGTGAAGTGTAGATTAAATAACTGCGTGAATAAACGTTCATATCAAGTCAAGATGGTGTCTTGAGTCACCGTATGAAGTGTTGAGCACGAGTGTTGTTCTCAACTTTCGGTGTTTCTGCTTCTCTGTTTTGTTACTTGAATTACACACGTTGTGTTTCGCACTGGCACAACTCGCACATTAATCTTGACATTGGCTGCAACACAGATCTTAACATTTCATACACAGATCTTGACATCTCACACACAGACTCCCACACAGACCTTGACATCTCACACACAGTCTCCAACACAGATCTTGACATCTCACAAAGACTCCCATACACCTTGACATCTCCCACACAGATCTTGACATCTCACACACACTCCCACACAGATCTTGACATTTCACACACAGATTCCCACACAGATCTTGACATTTCTGTTTCACAGTCTATCTCCTGCCACCAGAAATACTACTGTTATTAAAGTCATTGTTTACAAGCAGATCTGTTAACAGGCTCCCCTGTTTACAAGCAAGCCTGTTACAACACGACTGTCCCCTCATAGTTACCTGGTACAAGGTCAGTGGTTTGTTGACCTTGCCCTTGGCGTTGCCGGCAGGTGGGCCTGACCTGCCAACATGAGGCACTCCCGTTGGCGTGGGCTCGTCATCGAACGCGTTCGGTCCTCGTTTTCTCTGTGGATTGCAAGAATGAGGTCAGTCAGTGTCGTGCTCACCGTAGCTACAAGAAATTTACAATATCTTCTCACTTTAGAGGATTTGTTATTTCCCAAACTGGCTGACTGTATATGAGTATGTTTTGTGAGTGTATGTGTCTGTAATCTATGTGGTATATGTATGGTATGTATATACATATATACGTTGGTTGATATGTATGTTATGGTGTGTATTTGTGTTATGTATGATGTCAAATGTAACTCCGAGATATGTAGCTTGTATGTCATCTTTCACAGGCTCATTGTTTATGTAGATGGCTCCTGCTTTTTATTTTGGGGAGAGAGTGAAAAGTGTAGAACTCATTTGTCTGTGCTGATACACCATCTATTTGTCCAAGTTTAGTGCATTCATAACTCTTTGCAACAATTTGGAGGCCACTGTTGCATACTCCTCTGTGCACCACATTACCAAGTCATCTGCATGCATTGCCACTTTGATACCATGTGGTAGTTCAGTAACTAGGTCATTGATGTAGATCAGAAAAAGTGTTGGAGTCCTGACGCAGTAAGACCTTCTTACTCTTAAGACAATCCAGTTGCATTCTCGCTCTCCTGTTATGCAGGTATGCTTTGACCCATTTGTACATCCTGCCATTTACTCCATAATTTCTCAGTTTCTTCAAAAGCCCTTCCTTCCATACCTTATCGAATGCTTTCTTTAGGTCTATCCATGCTGATAGTACCAGTTTCTTTTCTTGAAACGCATCCTCAATTTCCTGGAAAAGATAGGTTGCCTGATCTTCGATAGAGTAACACTGTCTAAAGCCTGCTTGTTGTGGGACAGGGAGATTTTCACTTTCCAGGTACCACTGCAGTCTGAGATTGATTATACGTTCCATTGTTTTACACAAACAGCTTATAAGACTGATTGGTCTATAGCTGGATGTCGTTGAACCATCTTTTCCTGACTTTAGTAATGGTATCATAATTGCTTCTCTCCATGCCTGTGGCACTCTGACTGTGATCCAGCAAATATTGTAGATCCGCAGCAGTTTTGCTTTAGCTGCAGTTCCCAAGTTCTGAATCATTTCATTGGACACTCCATCACTGCCTGGTGACTTTTTCATTTTTAATTTGGATATCGTCAGCTTTAATTCTCTTTGTGTAATGGGTATTTCATGATTTCATGTGTGGTCTCTTCTTGTCTTGCATTTTGTTGTTTTAAACGGGTCTCTTGTCGTTTCTCTAGGCTAATTTCAATATTATTGTCATTTGCAATGGAGTCTGCAAAGTAATTTGCTGCATGTTTACCTGTTAGAATGTTTCCATCCTTCTTCTGTGTAAATTTGGTGTTCCTTTCTGTACCATCATCATTCAGCTGTTTTACAAGCTTCCACACTTTTCTTGTGTCTCGTTCAGGATTCAAGGACTCTGTTTTTTCTTTCCAGCTTCTCCATCTGGCTTGTAGTTTAGTCCATTTTGAAATTTGGCCTTGGCACATGCTGAAAGTTATTGTGGTGTCCTGGCAAGGGTTATTTTCTGCTTGCTTTCGTGATGTTTCCATGTCATTGTGCAGTTGCTCTAGCTCACTACTCCAGTATGGTTTGTAGTGTTTCCGTGCCCCTCTAGGTATTGTTTCACTGGCAGCTTGTATTATTAGTCTACTGAATTCATCAACTATTTTGTTGATGTCTTTGTCTGTATTTAGATCTTTAGTCAGTACACTGGTGTAGTGTTGATACATTTTCCAGTCTGCCTTTTTGTAATTCCATCTGGAGAGAGTGCTGCTCTCCCTGACGGCCGCATTTTGCACCACTAAAAAGACTGGTCGGTGGTCGCTGCCTCCAAGTTGTTTCCCAACAATACATGTGATATTCCAATCCAGGTCTGGTGAATGGAAAGCTAGGTTTGGTGTAGATGTGATATGCCATGATCTGGAATAGAATGTTGGTGGATCTGTTGTCTGGTTTAGCAGTATAAACCAATTGTCGTCATGCCAATTTTCAAGTTCTTCATCTCTCTTGTCTATATTCATAGCTCCAACTCTGGTGAATGGATGTTAAAGTCTCTACATATTATTATTCTTTCTTTTAATGGAATTGTGTCTAGTGCTAGTGGGAAGTCGCTCGAACAGTATCAGTTCAGTAAATTAAAGTTCGTATCTTCTGTCCTGAGGTGCATTATTTGATTCAGTCTCATCCATATACACTTCAAGCTGACACGCATTGATAGTGTTCTTTATAAGTGTCGGTATTCCGCCCTCTTTTCTGTCTTTTCTGTCAGATTGGTAACATTGGTCTCCCCTAATCTTCAAGGCTATGTCTTTGTTTAGATGGGTTTCCTGCAAACAGCATATGCTTACTTGTTCTTCATGCAGGATATTTTCTAACTCTATCTTTTTACTGTACCTATCTCTTTTGCTGTTGATGCCTTCAGCATTCCAGTGCATTATTTTAAGTGGTCTTAGTTTGGATTGGCCAGTACCTCTATTCTCTCGTCCCCTGACTCCCGGGGCGGTTGAGAAGGACATCCAGTAATAGTGGTTGGGCCCTTTCGAGGCTGAGTGCCCGGCCCTGCACCTGTCGGAGTGTCCATCAAAGGGCTAGTGCCATATCGATTTCTGTTATAGACATACTTCCCATTGGCGTGAGTGTGTGGCAACCTGATTGTTGTAGTGCGCCTTTTGGTTGGTTGCCTCCGACTTCAGTACTTAAATTTGCTAGAGTAGACTGTGGTCTTGACTTGCTAGAGTAGACTGTGGTCTTGACTTGCTAGAGTAGACTGTGGTCTGTGGTCTTGACTTGCTAGAGTAGACTGTGGTCTTGACTTGCTAGAGTAGACTGTGGTCTTGACTTGCTAGAGCAGACTGTGGTCTTGACTTGCTAGAGTAGACTATGGTCTTGACTTGCTAGAGTAGACTGTGGTCTTGACTTGCTAGAGTAGACTGTGGTCTGACTTGCTAGAGTAGACTGTGGTCTGTGGTCTTGACTTGCTAGAGTAGACTGTGGTCTTGACTTGCTAGAGTAGACTGTGGTCTTGACTTGCTAGAGCAGACTGTGGTCTTGACTTGCTAGAGTAGACTATGGTCTTGACTTGCTAGAGTAGACTGTGGTCTTGACTTGCTAGAGTAGACTGTGGTCTTGACTTGCTAGAGTAGAATGTGGTCTTGACTTGCTAGAGCAGACTGTGGTCTTGACTTGCTAGAGCAGACTGTGGTCTTGATTTGCTGGAGTAGACTGTGGTCTTGACTTGCTAGAGCAGACTGTGGTCTTGACTTGCTAGAGCAGACTGTGGTCTTGACTTGCTAGAGTAGACTGTGGTCTTGACTTGCTAGAGCAGACTGTGGTCTTGACTTGCTAGAGCAGACTGTGGTCTTGACTTGTTAGAGTAGACTGTGGTCTTGACTTGCTAGAGCAGACTGTGGTCTTGACTTGCTAGAGCAGACTGTGGTCTTGACTTGCTGGAGTAGACTGTGGTCTTGACTTGCTAGAGCAGACTGTGGTCTGTGGTCTTGACTTGCTAGAGCAGACTGTGGTCTTGACTTGCTAGAGTAGACTGTGGTCTTGACTTGCTGGAGTAGACTGTGGTCTTGACTTGCTAGAGCAGACTGTGGTCTGTGGTCTTGACTTGCTAGAGCAGACTGTGGTCTTGACTTGCTAGAGTAGACTGTGGTCTTGACTTGCTAGAGCATACTGTGGTCTTGACTTGCTAGAGCAGACTGTGGTCTTGACTTGCTAGAGTAGACTGTGGTCTTGACTTGCTAGAGCAGACTGTGGTCTTGACTTGCTAGAGCAGACTGTGGTCTTGACTTGCTAGAGTAGAATGTGGTCTTGACTTGCTAGAGCAGACTGTGGTCTTGACTTGCTAGAGCAGACTGTGGTCTTGACTTGCTGGAGTAGACTGTGGTCTTGACTTGCTAGAGCAGGTTGTGGTCTTCACTTGCTAGAGCAGACTGTGGTCTTGACTTGCTAGAGCATACTGTGGTCTTGACTTGCTAGAGCAGACTGTGGTCTTGACTTGCTAGAGCAGACTGTGGTCTTGACTTGCTAGAGCAGACTGTGGTCTTGACTTGCTAGAGTAGACTGTGGTCTTGACTTGCTAGAGTAGACTGTGGTCTTGACTTGCTAGAGTAGACTGTGGTCTTGACTTGCTAGAGCAGACTGTGGTCTTGACTTGCTAGAGTAGACTGTGGTCTGACTTGCTAGAGCAGACTGTGGTCTTGACTTGCTAGAGTAGACTGTGGTCTTGACTTGCTAGAGTAGACTGTGGTCTTGACTTGCTAGAGCAGACTGTGGTCTTGACTTGCTAGAGTAGACTGTGGTCTTGACTTGCTAGAGCAGACTGTGGTCTTGACTTGCTAGAGTAGACTGTGGTCTTGACTTGCTAGAGCAGACTGTGTTCTTGACTTGCTAGAGTAGACTGTGGTCTTGACTTGCTAGAGCAGACTGTGGTCTTGACTTGCTAGAGTAGACTGTGGTCTTGACTTGCTAGAGTAGACTGTGGTCTTGACTTGCTAGAGCAGACTGTGGTCTTGACTTGCTAGAGTAGACTGTGGTCTTGACTTGCTAGAGTAGACTGTGGTCTTGACTTGCTAGAGCAGACTGTGGTCTTGACTTGCTAGAGTAGACTGTGGTCTTGTTTGGGTGTAGGAAGGCCTGGCCAGGTTTTCAGTCCCTGGTGACTGTTTAGCCCCTTCCCCACGACAAAGAGCTGGCCTTGATGGGTTACGTGTGTATGTTATGTAAGCATGTGTTGGTGCTGTTGGGAAATCTCGTAAACAATACTGACCTTTCTTGCTATAGATGTGTGTTAATAAATAAATCATGTTGACAGCGCTATACAATGTTAACAATAAACTATAATGTTGACAGCGCTATACAATGTTAACAATAAATATGTGGACAGCGCTATACAATTTCAACAATAAACTGTATATGTTGACAGCGCTATACAATGTTAACAATAAACTATATATGCTGACAGCGCTATAGAATGTTAACAATAAACTATACATATTTTGACAGTACTATGTTGACAGGAGCCGCGATAGCTGAGTGGTTAGTGAACTGAACTACAAATGACAAGAGGTAGGGTTCGATCCCAACCGACGGCTCCGTTTTCACCCAGCCTTTAATGGGTACCGGATTTTTTTATGGGAAAGTAAAGCAGCATGGGCGTAATACCGACCACATTACCCCAAAAATCATGCGCCGAAAGTCAGTAAAATTTATGGTCACTAACACCATATTCCCTATACGCCACTTGGCGTGACGGGGGTACTTTACTTTTTTTTTTACTATGTTGACAGTGCCAGAATCCGTTGTTCTCTGACTCCACAACAAGCTAGAAAAGAGATTCAGAAACAGAAGTGGATGTATGCTGCGCATGTCTTGTCTCTACAAGTCTGCGACTTTTGTCTCTAAAAGTCTGCGACTTTTGTCTCTGCAAGTCTGCGACTTTTGTCTCTACAAGTCTGTGACCTTTGTCTCTGCAAGTCTGCGACCTTTGTCTCTGCAAGTCTGCGACCTTTGTCTCTGCAAGTCTGCGACCTTTGTCTCTGCAAGTCTGAGACCTTTGTCTCTACAAGTCTGCGACCTTTGTCTCTGCAAGTCTGCGACCTTTGTCTCTGCAAGTCTGCGACCTTTGTCTCTGCAAGTCTGCGACCTTTGTCTCTGCAAGTCTGCGACCTTTGTCTCTGCAAGTCTGCGACCTTTGTCTCTGCAAGTCTGCGACCTTTGTCTCTACAAGTCTGCGACCTTTGTCTCTGCAAGTCTGCGACCTTTGTCTCTGCAAGTCTGCGACCTTTGTCTCTGCAAGTCTGCGACCTTTGTCTCTGCAAGTCTGCGACCTTTGTCTCTGCAAGTCTGCGACCTTTGTCTCTGCAAGTCTGCGACCTTTGTCTCTGCAAGTCTGCGACCTTTGTCTCTGCAAGTCTGCGACCTTGTCTAAACAGGACACGTGTGTTCGTTGGTGGACGATCATCGAGGACAATATACAACATTTGTGTTGGGCAGGTCGGGAGACGAATTTCTGCGGAATGTTGATATAATGTTTCTCTCTCTCTCTGTGTCTCTCTCTGAGTAGCCATTTAGCTTATGGCTGTCCCTGTCCATGGCTTGAGTGTAGCAGTTTAGCTTATGGCTATCTCTGTCCATGGCTTGAGAGTAGCAGTTTAGCTTATGGATGTCTCTGTCCATGGCTTGAGAGTAGCAGTTTAGCTTATGGATGTCTCTGTCCATGGCTTGAGTGTAGCAGTTTAGCTTATGGCTGTCTCTGTCCATGGCTTGAGAGTAGCAGTTTAGCTTATGGCTGTCTCTGTCCATGGCTTGAGAGTAGCAGTTTAGCTTATGGATGTCTCTGTCCATGGCTTGAGTGTAGCAGTTTAGCTTATGGATGTCGCTGTCCATGGCTTGAGTGTAGCAGTTTAGCTTATGGCTGTCTCTGTCCATGGCTTGAGAGTAGCAGTTTAGCTTATGGATGTCTCTGTCCATGGCTTGAGAGTAGCAGTTTAGCTTATGGATGTCTCTGTCCATGGCTTGAGAGTAGCAGTTTAGCTTATGGATGTCTCTGTCCATGGCTTGAGAGTAGCAGTTTAGCTTATGGATGTCTCTGTCCATGGCTTGAGAGTAGCAGTTTAGCTTATGGGAGCAAGGCGTCCTGATGTATTATTGCTGGTGAAAATATAGGGGGTGGGGGATATTGGTAATAAAGGGTAAAGTGCCAGCTACAGGGGGAATCTCTACAGGAGTATTAATGTGCTACTTATAGGAGACGGTCTATAAGAGTATTAATGTGCCATTTATAGGAGACTGTCTATGAGAGTATTAATGTGCCATTTATAGGAGACTGTCTATGAGAGTATTAATGTGCCATTTATAGGAGACTGTCTATGAGAGTATTAATGTGCTACTTATAGGAGACTGTCTATAAGAGTATTAATGTGCCATTTATAGGAGACTGTCTATGAGAGTATTAATGTGCCATTTATAGGAGACTGTCTATAAGAGTATTAATGTGCCATTTATAGGAGACTGTCTATGAGAGTATTAATGTGCTACTTATAGGAGACTGTCTATAAGAGTATTAATGTGCCATTTATAGGAGACTGTCTATGAGAGTATTAATGTGCCACTTATAGGAGACTGTCTATGAGAGTATTAATGTGCCACTTATAGGAGACTGTCTATGGGAGTATTAATGTGCCACTTATAGGAGACTGTCTATGAGAGTATTAATGTGCCACTTATAGGAGACTGTCTATGAGAGTATTAATGTGCCACTTATAGGAGACTGTCTATGAGAGTATTAATGTGCCACTTATAGGAGACTGTCTATGAGAGTATTAATGTGCCACTTATAGGAGACTGTCTATGAGAGTATTAATGTGCCACTTATAGGAGACTGTCTATGAGAGTATTAATGTGCCACTTATAGGAGACTGTCTATGGGAGTATTAATGTGCCACTTATAGGAGACTGTCTATGAGAGTATTAATGTGCCACTTATAGGAGACTGTCTATGAGAGTATTAATGTGCCACTTATAGGAGACTGTCTATGAGAGTATTAATGTGCCACTTATAGGAGACTGTCTATGAGAGTATTAATGTGCCACTTATAGGAGACTGTCTATGAGAGTATTAATGTGCCACTTATAGGAGACTGTCTATGAGAGTATTAATGTGCCACTTATAGGAGACTGTCTATGAGAGTATTAATGTGCCACTTTTAGGAGACTGTCTATGAGAGTATTAATGTGCCACTTATAGGAGACTGTCTATGAGAGTATTAATGTGCCACTTATAGGAGACTGTCTATGAGAGTATTAATGTGCCACTTATAGGAGACTGTCTATGAGAGTATTAATGTGCCACTTATAGGAGACTGTCTATGGGAGTATTAATGTACCACTTATAGGAGACTGTCTATGAGAGTATTAATGTGCCACTTATAGGAGACTGTCTATGAGAGTATTAATGTGCCACTTATAGGAGACTGTCTACGGAAGTATTAATGTGCCACTTATAGGAGACTGTCTATGAGAGTATTAATGTGCCACTTATAGGAGACTGTCTACGGAAGTATTAATGTGCCACTTATAGGAGACTGTCTACGGGAGTATTAATGTGCCACTTATAGGAGACTGTCTATGGGAGTATTAATGTGCCACTTATAGGAGACTGTCTACGAAGTATTAATGTGCCACTTATAGGAGACTGTCTACGGAAGTATTAATGTGCCACTTATAGGAGACTGTCTACGGAAGTATTAATGTACCACTTATAGGAGACTGTCTATGGGAGTATTAATGTGCCACTTATAGGAGACTGTCTACGGAAGTATTAATGTGCCACTTATAGGAGACTGTCTATGGGAGTATTAATGTGCCACTTATAGGAGACTGTCTATGAGAGTATTAATGTGCCACTTATAGGAGACTGTCTATGAGAGTATTAATGTGCCACTTATAGGAGACTGTCTATGGGAGTATTAATGTGCCACTTATAGGAGACTGTCTACGGAAGTATTAATGTGCCACTTATAGGAGACTGTCTATGAGAGTATTAATGTGCCACTTATAGGAGACTGTCTATGGGAGTATTAATGTGCCACTTATAGGAGACTGTCTACGGAAGTATTAATGTGCCACTTATAGGAGACTGTCTACGGAAGTATTAATGTACCACTTATAGGAGACTGTCTATGAGAGTATTAATGTGCCACTTATAGGAGACTGTCTATGAGAGTATTAATGTGCCACTTATAGGAGACTGTCTATGAGAGTATTAATGTGCCACTTATAGGAGACTGTCTATGAGAGTATTAATGTGCCACTTATAGGAGACTGTCTATGAGAGTATTAATGTGCCACTTATAGGAGACTGTCTACGGAAGTATTAATGTGCCACTTATAGGAGACTGTCTATGGGAGTATTAATGTGCCACTTATAGGAGACTGTCTATGAGAGTATTAATGTGCCACTTATAGGAGACTGTCTATGGGAGTATTAATGTACCACTTATAGGAGACTGTCTACGGAAGTATTAATGTGCCACTTATAGGAGACTGTCTATGGGAGTATTAATGTGCCACTTATAGGAGACTGTCTATGAGGGTATTAATGTGCTACTTATAGGAGACTGTCTATGAGAGTATTAATGTGCCACTTATAGGAGACTGTCTATGAGAGTATTAATGTGCCACTTATAGGAGACTGTCTATGAGAGTATTAATGTGCCACTTATAGGAGACTGTCTATGAGAGTATTAATGTGCCACTTATAGGAGACTGTCTATGAGAGTATTAATGTGCCACTTATAGGAGACTGTCTATGAGAGTATTAATGTGCCACTTATAGGAGACTGTCTATGGGAGTATTAATGTGCCACTTATAGGAGACTGTCTATGAGAGTATTAATGTGCCACTTATAGGAGACTGTCTATGGGAGTATTAATGTGCCACTTATAGGAGACTGTCTACGGAAGTATTAATGTGCCACTTATAGGAGACTGTCTATGAGGTATTAATGTGCCACTTATAGGAGACTGTCTATGAGAGTATTAATGTGCCACTTATAGGAGACTGTCTATGAGAGTATTAATGTGCCACTTATAGGAGACTGTCTATGGGAGTATTAATGTGCCACTTATAGGAGACTGTCTACGGAAGTATTAATGTGCCACTTATAGGAGACTGTCTATGAGAGTATTAATGTGCCACTTATAGGAGACTGTCTATGAGAGTATTAATGTGCCACTTATAGGAGACTGTCTATGAGAGTATTAATGTGCCACTTATAGGAGACTGTCTATGAGAGTATTAATGTGCCACTTATAGGAGACTGTCTATGAGAGTATTAATGTGCCACTTATAGGAGACTGTCTATGAGAGTATTAATGTGCCACTTATAGGAGACTGTCTATGGGAGTATTAATGTGCCACTTATAGGAGACTGTCTATGAGAGTATTAATGTGCCACTTATAGGAGACTGTCTATGGGAGTATTAATGTACCACTTATAGGAGACTGTCTACGGAAGTATTAATGTGCCACTTATAGGAGACTGTCTATGGGAGTATTAATGTGCCACTTATAGGAGACTGTCTATGAGGGTATTAATGTGCTACTTATAGGAGACTGTCTATGAGAGTATTAATGTGCCACTTATAGGAGACTGTCTATGAGAGTATTAATGTGCCACTTATAGGAGACTGTCTATGAGAGTATTAATGTGCCACTTATAGGAGACTGTCTATGAGAGTATTAATGTGCCACTTATAGGAGACTGTCTATGAGAGTATTAATGTGCCACTTATAGGAGACTGTCTATGGGAGTATTAATGTGCCACTTATAGGAGACTGTCTATGGGAGTATTAATGTACCACTTATAGGAGACTGTCTACGGAAGTATTAATGTGCCACTTATAGGAGACTGTCTATGAGAGTATTAATGTGCCACTTATAGGAGACTGTCTACGGGAGTATTAATGTGCCACTTATAGGAGACTGTCTACGGAAGTATTAATGTGCCACTTATAGGAGACTGTCTACGGGAGTATTAATGTGCCACTTATAGGAGACTGTCTACGGGAGTATTAATGTGCCACTTATAGGAGACTGTCTACGGGAGTATTAATGTGCCACTTATAGGAGACTGTCTACGGGAGTATTAATGTGCCACTTATAGGAGACTGTCTACGGGAGTATTAATGTGCCACTTATAGGAGACTGTCTACGGAAGTATTAATGTGCCACTTATAGGAGACTGTCTACGGAAGTATTAATGTACCACTTATAGGAGACTGTCTATGAGGGTATTAATGTGCCACTTATAGGAGACTGTCTATGGGAGTATTAATGTGCCACTTATAGGAGACTGTCTATGAGAGTATTAATGTGCCACTTATAGGAGACTGTCTATGAGAGTATTAATGTGCCACTTATAGGAGACTGTCTATGGGAGTATTAATGTGCCACTTATAGGAGACTGTCTACGGAAGTATTAATGTGCCACTTATAGGAGACTGTCTACGGAAGTATTAATGTGCCACTTATAGGAGACTGTCTACGGAAGTATTAATGTACCACTTATAGGAGACTGTCTACGGAAGTATTAATGTGCCACTTATAGGAGACTGTCTACTGAAGTATTAATGTACCACTTATAGGAGACTGTCTATGAGAGTATTAATGTGCCACTTATAGGAGACTGTCTACGGAAGTATTAATGTGCCACTTATAGGAGACTGTCTACGGAAGTATTAATGTGCCACTTATAGGAGACTGTCTACGGAAGTATTAATGTACCACTTATAGGAGACTGTCTATGAGAGTATTAATGTGCCACTTATAGGAGACTGTCTATGGGAGTATTAATGTGCCACTTATAGGAGACTGTCTATGGGAGTATTAATGTACCACTTATAGGAGACTGTCTATGAGAGTATTAATGTACCACTTATAGGAGACTGTCTATGGGAGTATTAATGTGCCACTTATAGGAGACTGTCTATGAGAGTATTAATGTACCACTTATAGGAGACTGTCTATGAGAGTATTAATGTGCCACTTATAGGAGACTGTCTACGGAAGTATTAATGTGCCACTTATAGGAGACTGTCTACGGAAGTATTAATGTGCCACTTATAGGAGACTGTCTACGGAAGTATTAATGTACCACTTATAGGAGACTGTCTATGAGAGTATTAATGTGCCACTTATAGGAGACTGTCTATGGGAGTATTAATGTGCCACTTATAGGAGACTGTCTACGGAAGTATTAATGTGCCACTTATAGGAGACTGTCTATGAGAGTATTAATGTGCCACTTATAGGAGACTGTCTATGGGAGTATTAATGTGCCACTTATAGGAGACTGTCTACGGAAGTATTAATGTGCCACTTATAGGAGACTGTCTACGGAAGTATTAATGTGCCACTTATAGGAGACTGTCTATGGGAGTATTAATGTGCCACTTATAGGAGACTGTCTACGGAAGTATTAATGTGCCACTTATAGGAGACTGTCTACGGAAGTATTAATGTGCCACTTATCAAAGGATGTCTACGATAATATACCCACAAGTACTTGTTCTGACGGATGCCGGTAATGGTTTTTCACAGAACAACTTCTTTTATCTATTCCACCATCATCAGGTTGTATGTCCTTTAGAGAACGTTACCCGTCAGTGTCGTCTGTCATGAACCCTCTCATCTGTCATGAACCCTCTCATCTGTCATGAACCCTCTCATCTGTCATGAACCCTCTCATCTGTCATGAACCCTCTCATCTGTCATGTACCCTCTCATCTGTCATGAACGCTCTCATCTGTCATGAACCCTCTCATCTGTCATGTACCCTCTCATCTGTCATGAACCCTCTCATATGTCATGAACCCTCTCATCTGTCATGAACCCTCTCATCTGTCATGAACCCTCTCATCTGTCATGTACCCTCTCATCTGTCATGAACCCTCTCATCTGTCATGTACCCTCTCATATGTCATGAACCCTCTCATCTGTCATGAACCCTCTCATCTGTCATGTACCCTCTCATCTGTCATGTACCCTCTCATCTGTCATGAACCCTCTCATATGTCATGTACCCTCTCATCTGTCATGTACCCTCTCATCTGTCATGAACCCTCTCATATGTCATGAACCCTCTCATCTGACATGTACCGTCTCATCTGTCATGAACCCTCTCATCTGTCATGAACCCTCTCATCTGCCATGAACCCTCTCATCTGTCATGAACCCTCTCATCTGTCATGTACCCTCTCATCTGTCATGAACCCTCTCATCTGTCATGAACCCTCTCATCTGTCATGTACCCTCTCATCTGTCATGAACCCTCTCATCTGTCATGAACCCTCTCATCTGTCATGTACCCTCTCATCTGTCATGAACCCTCTCATCTGTCATGTACCCTCTCATCTGTCATGTACCCTCTCATCTGTCATGAACCCTCTCATCTGTCATGTACCCTCTCATCTGTCATGAACCCTCTCATCTGTCATGTACCCTCTCATCTGTCATGAACCCTCTCATCTGTCATGTACCCTCTCATCTGTCATGTACCCTCTCATCTGTCATGAACCCTCTCATCTGTCATGAACCCTCTCATCTGTCATGAACCCTCTCATCTGTCATGTTGTAATTAGAGACCAAGGAGTTTGGGGGACCGGATGCTCGTGGCTACTATGGAGTTCGTGCATCTGAGCTGTAGCTATCTTCAGTGCTTTTGCTGGTGTAGCGGGTGTGTTGAGGTGGGGATCGCACGACTATGGGATTGTGGCTCACGCAGTGAAGATTATCTGTCTACTAAACGAAACTAAACTAGCTAAACTAAACTAAACTAAACTAAACTAAACTAAACTAAACTAAACTAAACTAAACTAAACTAAACTAAACTAAACTAAACTAAACTAAACTAATATAAGCTAAACTTTATAAACTAAATTAAACCAACAAAATAAAAAAAAACGAAACTAGCTAAACTAAACTAGCTAAGCTAAACTAAACTAACTAAACTAAACTAAACCAGCTAAACTAAACTAAACTAAACTAGTTAAACAAAACTAAACTAAATTAAATTAAATTAAACTAAACTAAATTAAACAAAACTAAACTAAACTAAACTAAACTAGCTAAACTAAACTAAATGAAATGAAATTAAACTAAACTAAACTAAATTAAACTAAACTAAACTAGCTAAACTAAACTAAACAAGCTCAACTAAACTAAAGCAAACTATCTAAACTAAACTAAACTAGCTAAATTAAACTAAACTAAACTAACTATTTAAACTAAAGTAAACTAAACTAACTAAACTAAACTAAACTAACTATTTAAGCTAAAGTAAACTAAACTAACTAAGCTAAACTAAACTAAACTAGCTAAACTAAACTAGCTAAACTAAACTAAACTAGCTCAACTAAACTAAACTAGCTAAACTAAACTAGCTAAACTAAACTAAACTAAACTAGCTCAACTAAACTAAACTAAACTAGTTAAACTAAAATAGCTGAACTAAACTAACTAAACTGAACTAAAGTAGCTAAACTAAACTAAACAAACTAAACTGGCTGAACTAAACTAAACTAAATTAAACTAAATTAACTAAACTAAACTAAACAAACTAAGCTAGCTAAACTAAACTAAAATAGCTAAACTAAACTATCTAAACTAAACTAAATTTGCTAAACTAAACCAAACTAAACTAAATAAACTAAACTAAACAAACTAGCTAAACTAAACTATCTAAACTAAACTAAATTAGCTAAACTGAACTAACTAAACTAAACGAAACTAGCTAAACTAAACTAAATTAAAATAAACTTGCTAAACTAAACTAGCTAAACTAAACTAAACTAGCTAAACTAAACTAAACTAGCTAAACTAAACTATCTAAAATAAACTAAATCAGCTAAACTAAACTGAACTAAATAAACTAAACTAAACTAGCTAAACTAAACTAAACTTGCTAAACTAAACTAAACTTGCTAAACTAAACTAGCTAAACTAAACTAAACTAATCTAGCTAAACTAAACTAAACTAAACTAAACTAAACTAGCTAAACTAAACTAAACTAAACTAGCTAAACTAAACTAAACTAAACTAAACTAGCTAAACTAAACTAAACTAATCTAGCTAAACTAAACTAAACTAGCTAAATTAAACACAACTAAACTAGCTGAACTAAACTAGCTAAACTAAACTAAACTAAACTAGAGATGACAATTTTCTCAACGATGACAACTTCCTTGTCATTTGAACGATGTCTGAAGCCAATATTTTAAAAGTTTCAGCATATCTAAACTTTCATGTTCTTTTATTTATTTGAACAAATCATTGAATCATCAATTCTTACGAATATGGATGAGAACCTTCAGTTCTAGATGAAGTGAAGAATGGATATGAATAAGCTGAAGTGAAGTGTGCAGCTAGCTCTACCTGTGATCAGTGAAGGCAAAATAAATAACATAAAGACAACACACAACGTAAGGATGGTGTAGATGTGCTAAACATGTGCTATATCTTCTGACATCTCAAGCAACATAACGGTCTTCATCCCGTTTGTTCTTGGTTCCCATATATCAACATCTTCGGGCAGAACAACATGAACAGTGTACATCTACACGTTGAGTCAACACGGGTCGTATCAACATGACGATTAGAAGAAGAAAGTGTAGAGGCTTACCATACAGCAGAACGATGAGCAACATTGTGTATCAGATGAGGACTGTATAGACATGAATTCAGCGTCAGTCAAGTTAAAACATACATCAAACATGAATTAATGGCTGATGAATTAGAAAAGTGGTCTATTATAAGCTAATGGGTGAGAAAAGTAGTTTATTATTGGCTGATGAATGAGAAAAGTGGTCTATTATTGGCTGATGGATGAGGAGAGTGGTCTATTATTGCTGATGGATGAAGAAAGTGGTCTATTATTGGCTGATGGATGAGGAGAGTGGTCTATTATTGGCTGATGGATGAAGAAAGGGGTCTATTATTGGCTGATGGATGAGGAAATTGGTATATTATTGGCTGATGGATGAGGAAAGTGGTCTATTATTGGCTAATGGATGAGGAAAGTGGGCATTATTGGCTAATGGATGAGAAAAGTGGTCTATTATTGGCTGATGAATGAGAAAAGTGGTCTATTATTGGCTGATGGATGAGAAAAGTGGTCTATTATTGGCTGATGGATGAGAAAAGTGGTCTATTATTGGCTGATGGATGAGAAAAGTGGTCTATTATTGGCTGATGAATGAGGAAAGTGGTCTATTATTGGCTAATGGATGAGAAAAGTGGTCTATTATTGGCTAATGGATGAGGAAAGTGGTCTATTATTGGCTGATGGATGAGGAAAGTGTTTATTATTGGCTGATGGATGAGAAAAGTGGTTTATCATTGGCTAATGGATGAGGAAAGTGGTCTATTATTGGTTAATGGATGAGTAAAGTGGTTTGTTATTGGCTGATGGATGAGGAAAGTGGTTTGTTATTGGCTGATGGATGAGGAAAGTGATTTATTAATGGCTGATGGATGAGGAAAGTGGTTTATTATTGGTTAATGGATGAGTAAAGTGGTTTATTATTGGCTGATGGATGAGGAATGTGGTTTATAGTGACTTTTCGATGAGAGGGCTGGTTTCTGGGTGATTGATCGATTATTGAAACTGACTGAAATGATTTGTTGACTAGTGTCTGGAGTGACTAAACATGACTAGTGTCTGGAGTGACTAAACATGACTAGTGTCTGTGTCTTCACCTTAATGTTTCTTTCAGAGGCAATATTGGATAAAGCCACTCTTCTCTCTCCATGGAAGTCCTGGGGAGACTCCTGCTCTTGATTCTGCGCCAGCGCCATGATGGATCGAACCAAGTTGTAGGGGATCTCGATGATGTTGAGAGGAACAGGCAACACCCGCCCTTCCGTGATGTAGTCCAGATACAGGATGCTCCGGGCAAACTTCCACTCTACATCAGCGTCTTCCTGGGGAGTGCATCAGCAGAGGAATGGATTTGAAAGGGTCATCACTGAGTTCATGATAACATGTATGTGTGAGATAATGTGATGATAACATATACGTGTGTGAGATAATTTTGATGATAACATATATGTGTGTGAGATAATGTTCATGATAACATATCAGCATCATCAAGTACCATTCCTGCTGGCGTAGGTGATCATGTCTCTCACAACTTTCGATCTCGACAGTTATTTATCATTTCTGCTGTTGACCTTCTGCCAAACTATTCTCTTAAGCTGTCTAGTATCTTTTCTTTTTGCTTCCCTCTATCTCTTCGTCCCTCAATTTTTCAGTTGTTACAATATATTCCAGTTGCTCCCTTCTCATTACATGGCAAAAAAATGATGATTATTTCTTCCTAATATTGGATATTAACTCTCTTTTTGCTTTGGCCTCTTTCAGAACATTTTCGTTACTCTTCTTAGCTGACCATGGTATTCTCAACATTCTTCTGTAAAACAACATTTCTACAGCCTCCAGTGATTTTCGTGTATGTTGTTCTATTGTCTATGATTCACGTCCATATGTTAAGACTGGCTCTACATAACATTTAAGAAATTTTTTTCCTGTTTCTATTGTCAAAAATGGATTGCATAGTATCTTCCTGATTTATAGGGTAGCTGATTTTGCTTCAGCCATTCTGCATCTCACCTCTTTTGTACATCTACCATCTGAGTTTTACATTGTTCCCAGATATTTAAATTCATTTACCTGTTTTAATATTGTTCAACTTGTCTTTATTGTGCACTGAGCTGATGTCTTTTTCTTTTTGCTACCATTACTTCTGTCTTTTTTGTTATTAAGGCTGAGTCCTTTATTTTTGTTTTCCCTCACTATATGTCTATCATTTCATTTAACTCATTTTCACTCTTAGCGATTAAGACTGTATCTTCAGCATACCTTAGATTATTTATATTATGACCTCCGATTGTTATTCCAGGCATGCCCCTTATGGATCTTAAAATAATCTCACTATAAATATTAAACAAATCTGGTGACAGCACACAACCTTGTCTAACACCCTGTTTTATTTGTTGAAATATTCCCAATTGGTTTCCAGTTCTTATGGCCGCTGTTTGTTGCCAGTACATGTTCTTTATTATTCTTAGATCTTCGATGTCTACGTTTTTGGCTTCTAAAATTTTGATTATTTCTTGGTGCTCTACTTTGTCAAATACTTTGGTATAATCTATGAATCATAGGTATAGATCTGTTTTCACCTCTATGGCTCTTTCTACTAAAGATCTTATGATGTATAAGGCATTGTTCGCACCTTTAACTCCAACAAAACCACACTGTTCATCACTAATTTCTGGACTGATTTTGTCCATGATGATTCTTAGTAATATCTTAGTCATGTGACTCATAAGGCTTTGCCCCATGATTATACAAAGAAGTTACGTCGGTGGTTTTCATTTGGCTCCGCTAGCCTTTGACTAAAAAGTCTCACCACAAGGTAATGGGGTTGTTTTTAACTCAGGGTACCCTCCCTTAGCCTTTTACTCTCCCGAACAAACCTGCAAGGCAGCAGGGCAGCCGCATGTTGTACTGTTTACTGCATACAGTAGCAGGTAAAATTACACGACCTGACTGACAACATATATGTGGGAGATAATGTTGACTATAACATATATGTGTGTGATATAATGTTGATGATAGCATATATGTGTGAGATAATGTTGATGATAACATATATGTGTGAGATAATGTTGATGATAACATATATGTGTGAGATAATGTTGATAATAACATATATGTGTGAGATAATGTTGATGATATGCCACAAGTTTGTGATAATAATCGTATATACGGCCGGCAGGCCATTACAACAGTAAAGAATTTGGATAACAGGAGAACAACATTTAGTGTAACAGAAACTAATTGATGAAACAAAAAGTTCAAAATTTTATCATAATTTGGGTAACAGGAAGAAATGTTACTGTAGCAGGAAATGTAAATGTATTGTAACAATGAATAGTGTTGATAACATGAAATATGAAATAATGTAACATGAAATATGATATAATATAACATGAAATATGAAATAATGTAACATGAAGTATGATATAATATAACATGAAATAATGTAACATGGAGTATGATATAATGTAACATGGAGTATGATATAATATAACATGAAATATGAAATAATGTAACATGAAGTATAATATAATATAACATGAAATATGAAATAACGTAACATGAAGTATGATATAATATAACATGAAATAATGTAACATGGAGTATGATATAATGTAACATGAAATATGATATAATATAACATGAAATATGAAATAATGTAACATGAAGTATGATATAATATAACATGAAATAATGTAACATGGAGTATGATATAATGTAACATGGAGTATGATATAATATAACATGAAATAATGTAACATGAAGTATAATATAATATAACATGAAATATGAAATAATGTAACATGGAGTATGATATAATGTAACATGGAGTATGATATAATGTATCATGGAGTATGATATAATGTAACATGGAGTATGATATAATGTATCATGGAGTATGATATAATGTATTATGGAGTATGATATAATGTATCATGGAGTATGATATAAATTCGTACAACAAGTATAAATGAGTGTTGCTGAAACTATGCAAATGAACGTTGAAAGTAAAAGCGATGGAGAGAAAGAGAGAGAGACGTTAGAACTGCAGAGGGTTAGGGAGTGAGAAACGAGATAGTAAGAAGAGTGGATGTCTAAATGGAGTTTTGTAAATGAGAAGAAGACAGGACAAAAGACAGGACAAAAGACAGCAGAAACAACGACAGCGTCACCATCAGGACAAAAGACAGCAGAAACAATGACAGCGTCACCATCAGGACAAAAGACAGCAGAAATAACGACAACGTCAACATCAGGACAAAAGACAGCAGAAACAACAACAGCGTCACCATCAGGACAAAAGACAGCAGAAACGACGACAGCGTCACCATCAGGACAAAAGACAGCAGAAACGACGACAGCGTCACCATCAGGACAAAAGACAACAGAAACGACGACAGCGTCACCATCAGGACAAAAAACAGCAGAAACGACAGCGTCACCATCAGGACAAAAGACAGCAGAAACGACGACAGCGTCACCATCAGGACAAAAAACAGCAGAAACGACAGCGTCACCATCAGGGCAAAAGACAGCAGAAACGACGACAGCGTCACCATCAGGACAAAAGACAGCAGAAACGACGACAGCGTCACCATCAGGACAAAAGACAGCAGAAACGACAGCGTCACCATCAGGACAAAAGACAGCAGAAACGACAGCGTCACCATCAGGACAAAAAACAGCAGAAACGACAGCGTCACCATCAGGACAAAAGACAGCAGAAACGACGACAGCGTCACCATCAGGACAAAAGACAGCAGAAACGACGACAGCATCACCATCAGGACAAAAGACAGCAGAAACGACGACAGCGTCACCATCAGGACAAAAGACATTAGAAACGACGACAGCGTCACCATCAGGACAAAAGACAGCAGAAACGACAGCGTCACCATCAGGACAAAAGACAGCAGAAACGACGACAGCGTCACCATCAGGACAAAAAACAGCAGAAACGACAGCGTCACCATCAGGACAAAAGACAGCAGAAACGACGACAGCGTCACCAACAGGATAAAAGACAGCAGAAACGACGACAGCGTCACCATCAGGACAAAAGACAGCAGAAACGACGACAGCGTCACCATCAGGACAAAAGACAGCAGAAACGACGACAGCGTCACCATCAGGACAAAAGACAGCAGAAACGACAGCGTCACCATCAGGACAAAAGACAGCAGAAACGACAGCGTCACCATCAGGACAAAAACAGCAGAAACGACAGCGTCACCATTAGGACAAAAGACAGCAGAAAACGACGACAGCGTCACCATCAGGACAAAAGACAGCAGAAACGACGACAGCGTCACCATCAGGACAAAAGACAGCAGAAACGACGACAGCGTCACCATCAGGACAAAAGACAGCAGAAACGACAGCGTCACCATCAGGACAAAAGACAGCAGAAACGACAGCGTGACCATCAGGACAAAAAACAGCAGAAACGACAGCGTCACCATCAGGACAAAAGACAGCAGAAACGACGACAGCGTCACCATCAGGACAAAAGACAGCAGAAACGACGACAGCGTCCCCATCAGGACAAAAGACAGCAGAAACGACGACAGCGTCACCATCAGGACAAAAGACAGCAGAAACGACGACAGCGTCACCATCAGGACAAAAGACAGCAGAAACGACAGCGTGACCATCAGGACAAAAAACAGCAGAAACGACAGCGTCACCATCAGGACAAAAGACAGCAGAAACGACGACAGCGTCACCATCAGGACAAAAGACAGCAGAAACGACAGCGTCACCATCAGGACAAAAGACAGCAGAAACGACAGCGTCACCATCAGGACAAAAACAGCAGAAACGACAGCGTCACCATTAGGACAAAAGACAGCAGAAACGACGACAGCGTCACCATCAGGACAAAAGACAGCAGAAACGACGACAGCGTCACCATCAGGACAAAAGACAGCAGAAACGACGACAGCGTCACCATCAGGACAAAAGACAGCAGAAACGACAGCGTCACCATCAGGACAAAAGACAGCAGAAACGACAGCGTCACCATCAGGACAAAAAACAGCAGAAACGACAGCGTCACCATCAGGACAAAAGACAGCAGAAACGACGACAGCGTCACCATCAGGACAAAAGACAGCAGAAACGACGACAGCGTCCCATCAGGACAAAAGACAGCAGAAACGACGACAGCGTCACCATCAGGACAAAAGACAGCAGAAACGACGACAGCGTCACCATCAGGACAAAAGACAGCAGAAACGACAGCGTGACCATCAGGACAAAAGACAGCAGAAAACGACGACAGCGTCACCATCAGGACAAAAGACAGCAGAAACAACGACAACGTCAACATCAGGACAAAAGACAGCAGAAACGACGACAGAGTCACCATCAAGGACAAAAGACAGCAGAAACAACAACAGCGTCACCATCAGGACAAAAGACAGCAGAAACGACGACAGCGTAACATCAGGACAAAAGACAGCAGAAACAACGACAGCGTCATCATCAGGACAAAAGACAGCAGAAACGACGACAGCGTCACCATCAGGACAAAAGACAGCAGAAACAACGACAGCGTCACCATCAGGACAAAAGACAGCAGCAACGACGACAGAGTCACCATCAAGGCGAGAGACAGGATATAATGTCGCTTGTCATCCTTAGATGCGGAGACGGAAGACGATGATGACAAAAAGGAATAAATGAGAAAAAGATGAGAAAGAGATGAGAAAGAGATGAGAAAGAGATGAGAAAGAGATGAGAAAGAGATCTCTTACTTGGATTTTGTCGAATGACCTTGACATCATAGCGATGAAGATGTTGAGAAGTAGGATGACCATGACGATGTTGTACATGCCGTCAATGACCTCTCCGATGGTCTCCGTCACCGTGTTGTTGTACTCGCCAAGTGTCACAGACTCCGCCTCGCTCCGCCCATAGATTGACCAAAATACTGTCCGGAAGGTGGCCAGCTCGCTGCAGGCAGCCAATGAGAACACGTCATCAGTCACAAAACAAATTGTCCACCAATGGGGCTAACCCTGACAGGGTGTGGGCACAAAAATAGACAACCCATTTCCTGTGTCTTCTCTTCTTCTTCTATCCTTCCTCTATTGCCGTTGGCGTCGAGGGGAGAAACAATCTGCGATTCTTTGCTCTTCTGTTGACCTCTTCTGATGTTATTCCTCCTAGTGACTCTAGTATTCCCTTTATCCATCTCTTTCTCGGTCTTCCTCTTAATCTGGCGTTTTCGTAGCGTTTGTTTATGGCTCTTTGATTCATTGTTAGTTCTTTCTGTCTTGTTATGTGGTCGAACCAATTTATCTGTTGTTTCTTTATGTATTCGATGGCTGGTTCAATTTCGAGTTTCTTTCATCAGGTCAGTGTTTCTTACTCTGTCCCTTAAGCTGTTTCCTGTCATTCTTCCATCGATGGTAAGATAAGGGTGTGTAACGGTGTCATCGTGTTGCTTGGTCAGGGACCACTCGATTCCATTTCTGATGTTACGCATTATACTCATAATACAATCTATGGCCAGTAGAAAGAGAATTGAGGTAGAAGGCATCCCTGCCTTACTCCTGTTATTATTACAAATGCTTCTGTAAGCTGTCCTTCATGCACCACACTATATTTCGTTCCTTCATACATTGTTTTTATCAGGTTAATAAACTTTGTGAGGATTCCGTAATGACTCAGCAACTTCCAAAGCATTCTTCTGTCTAAACTATCAAATGCCTTTTCGTAATCTATGAGTCCAATATAAAGTGGGGATTTTAGTTCTAAACTTTGTTCAACTATTTATTATACGCAAGGTAGTTATTTGATCAGCACATGATCTGTTTTTTTCCTAAAATCTGCTTGTTCATCTCTCAAATTTTTCTATATGCTCTCTTTGCACTCATCATCACCATCATCATCAAGTACCGGGCTTAGTGGCATAGGTGATCATGTCTCTCCACAAATTTCGATCTCGGCAGCTATGTATCATTTCTGTTGTTGACCTTCTGCCAAGCCATTCTCTTAAGCTGTCTGTTATTTTTTCTCTTTGCTTCCCTCTATCTCTTCGTCCCTCAATTTTTCCAGTTGTTACAATATATTCCAGTTGTTCTCTTCTCATTACATGGTCAAAAAATGATGATTGTTTTTCCTAATATTGGAAATTAGCTCTCTTTTTGCTTTGACCTCTCTCAGAACATCTTCATTACTCTTCTTAGCTGTCCATGGTACTCTCAACATTCTTCTGTAAAACCACATTTCTGCAGACTCCAGTGATTTTCTTGACTGTTGTCCTGTTGTCCATGATTCGCAACCATATGTTAAGACTGGCTCTACGTAACATTTCAGAACTCTTTTTCATGTTTCTATTGTCAAAAATGAATTGCATAGTATCTTTCTCGTTTTTTGGAAAGCTGCTTTTGCCTGAGCCATTCTGCATCTCACCTCTTTTGTACATTTTCCGTCTGAAATCCAAAGAAATTAGGTTAAAGACAAAAAGTAAAATGTTCAACACCAGTGTTAAGTAAAAAAGTAAAGAACCCCCGTCACGCCAAGTAACGTATAGGGAAATATGGTGTTAGTGACCATAAATTTTACAGACCTTCGGCACATGATTTTTGGGGTAATGTGGTCGGTATTACGCCCGTGCCGCTTTACTTTCCCAGAAAAAAAAAATCCGGTACCCATTAAAGGCTGGGTGAACCCGGAAGCCGTCGGTTGGGATCGAACCCTACCTCTTGTCCTTTGTAGTCCAGTTCACTAACCACTGAGCTATCGCGACTCCACCAATGTTAAAGCAGTCAGAATATAGGGCTATGAAACATGGAGAACACACACACAAAATGACAATCACGAAGATACAGACCTTCATTAAAGGATGCTTGCCTAGAATAAAAGAATGGAAATGGCAAGACAAAATCACTAACATAGAATTATGGAAAAGTACCAGTCAAACAACAGTGCGTAAAGAGATACAGCGAAGACGATGGCGCTGGATAGGACACACACTGCGAAAGCCAACTGAGAGTATTACACAATAGGCCCAACTGAGAGTATTACACAACAGGTCCAACTGAGAGTATTACACAACAGGTCCAACTGAGAGTATTACACAACAGGTCCAACTGAGAGTATTACACAACAGGCCCAACTGAGAGTATTACACAACAGGTCCAACTGAGAGTATTACACAACAGGCCCAACTGAGAGTATTACACAACAGGTCCAACTGAGAGTATTACACAACAGGCCCAACTGAGAGTATTACACAACAGGCCAACTGAGAGTATTACACAACAGGCCCAACTGAGAGTATTACACAACAGGCCCAACTGAGAGTATTACACAACAGGCCCAACTGAGAGAATTACACAACAGGCCCAACTGAGAGTATTACACAATAGGCCCAACTGAGAGAATTACACAACGGGCCCTACTGAGAGAATTACACAACGGGCCCTACTGAGAGAATTACACAACAGGCCCAATTGAGAGAATTACACAACAGGCCCAACTGAGAATATTACACAACAGGCCCAACTGAGAGTATTACACAACAGGCCCAACTGAGAGTATTACACAACAGGCCCAACTGAGAGTATTACACAACAGGCCCAACTGAGAGAATTACACAACAGCCCAACTGAGAGTATTACACAATAGGCCCAACTGAGAGAATTACACAACGGGCCCTACTGAGAGAATTACACAACGGGCCCTACTGAGAGAATTACACAACAGGCCCAATTGAGATAATTACACAACAGGCCCAACTGTGAGTATTACACAACAGGCCCAACTGAGAATATTACACAATAGGCCCAACTGAGAGTATTACACAACAGGCCCAACTATTACACAACAGGCCCAACTATTACACAACAGGCCCAACTATTACACAACAGGCCCAACTATTACACAACAGGCCATTTTTGTAATCTACTTTTGATGAGACCAAGAGAATGACCAAAATATTCAGAAACAGGTCGACTTGGAAAATATTTGTTGAAGACCTATGCTCCAGAGGGAGCTGAAAGTGTTTGTTGAAGACCTATGCTCCAGAGGGAGCTGAAAGTGTTTGTTGAAGACCTATGCTCCACAGGGAGCTGAAAGTGTTTGTTGAAGACCTATGCTCCAGAGGGAGCTGAAAGTGTTTGTTGAAGACCTATGCTCCACAATGAGCTGAAAGTGTTTCTTGAAGACCTATGCTCCACAGGGAGCTGAAAGTGATTCTTGAAGACCTATGCTCCACAGGAAGTTGAAAGTGATTCCTGAAGACCTATGCTCCACAGGAAGTTGAAAGTGTTTCTTGAAGACCTATGCTCCACAGGGAGTTGAAAGTGTTTCTTGAAGACCTATGCTCCACAGGAAGTTGAAAGTGTTTCTTGAAGACCTATGCTCCACAGGGAGTTGAAAGTGTTTCTTGAAGACCTATGCTCCACAGGGAGTTGAAAGTGTTTTTTGAAGACCTATGCTCCACAGGGAGTTGAAAGTGTTTCTTGAAGACCTATGCTCCACAGGGAGTTGAAAGTGTTTCTTGAAGACCTATGCTCCACAGGGAGTTGAAAGTGTTTCTTGAAGACCTATGCTCCACAGGAAGTTGAAAGTGTTTCTTGAAGACCTATGCTCCACAGGAAGTTGAAAGTGTTTCTTGAAGACCTATGCTCCACAGGAAGTTGAAAGTGTTTCTTGAAGACCTATGCTCCACAGGAAGTTGAAAGTGTTTCTTGAAGACCTATGCTCCACAGGAAGTTGAAAGTGATTCCTGAAGACCTATGCTCCACAGGAAGTTGAAAGTGTTTCTTGAAGACCTATGCAAATAAGATGTAAATACAAAATAATAGGATCAAATTAGAAAAGAAAGCTTCATAAAAATGATGAGTTTAACATCAGTTATTGGCTACATTGGACAGCAAAGAATCGAATGGTTCAGACATACAACCACAAATAAAACTGAACCAGCCAGCAGTTTGACCATAAAGCATGAACATATCATAGCTCATGGTTATCTTGTATCTGAACATCAGATTATCATATCACGTGGTTATCCTGTGTGTGTGGACATCCGATTAGCATATCACGTGGTTATCCTGTGTGTGTACATCAGATTATCATATCACGTGATTATCCTGTGTGTGTGTACATCAGATTATCATATCACGTGATTATCCTGTGTGTTTGTGTGGACATCAGATTATCATATCACGTGGTTATCCTGTGTTTGTGTGGACATCAGATTATCATATCACGTGGTTATCATGTGTACGAACCTCAGATGTACGCACTCAGCGACGTTCAATACAAACAATGAAGAGTGGTAGGCGGTAGATGCAGGATCAAACCGATATTTGGTACACCTACACTGGATATGTAGTTGGCCACGTAGATACGTACATTAAATGTGTCCATTCCTGTTTGCTATATTCTCTTGTGGGACAATAAAAGTGGTAACAATGACTACTCAACTCTGTTCGCTGACATCTCTCTGTAACAATCATTAATATTTGATGTTTGCTTCTTTATTTGGAGAAGACATCAAGCAATAACATTGTAATTTTTATCTTGGAACTGACATGTCCTGCACTGCGCTTTAATGGAATTGCTCACTGTTTGATACTCATGAGTCTGAGGTAGGAACTGTTCTATCTTGGTACTCATAGAGTCCTGAGATGGGAACTGTTCTATTCTTGGCACTCATAGAGTCTGATTTAGGAGCTGCTCTATTCCTGACACGCATATAGTTTGAGATAGGAACTGTTCTATTCTTGACACTCATAGAGTCTGAGATAGGAACTGTTCTATTCTTGACACTAACAGAGTCTGAGATAGGAACTGTTCTATTCTTGACACTCATAGAGTCTGAGATAGGAACTGTTCTATTCTTGACACTCATAGAGTCTGAGATAGGAACTGTTCTATTCTTGACACTAACAGAGTCTGAGATAGGAACTTTTCTATTCTTGACACTAACAGAGTCTGAGATAGGAACTGTTCTATTCTTGACACTAACAGAGTCTGAGATGGGAACTGTTCTATTCTTGACACTCACAGAGTCTGAGATAGGAACTGTTCTATTCTTGACACTAACAGAGTCTGAGATAGGAACTGTGCTATTCTTGACACTCATAGAGTCTGAGATAGGAACTGTTCTATTCTTGACACTCACAGAGTCTGAGATAGGAACGGTTCTATTCTTGACACTCACAGAGTCTGAGATAGGAACTGTTCTATTCTTGACACTCATAGAGTCTGAGATAGGAACTGTTCTATTCTTGACACTCACAGAGTCTGAGATAGGAACGGTTCTATTCTTGACACTCACAGAGTCTGAGATAGGAACTATTCTATTCTTGACACTCATAGAGTCTGAGATAGGAACTGTTCTTTCTTGACACTCATAGAGTCTGAGATAGGAACGGTTCTATTCTTGACACTCATAGAGTCTGAGATAGGAACTGTTCTATTCTTGACACTCATAGAGTCTGAGATAGGAACTGTTCTATTCTTGACACTCATAGAGTCTGAGATAGGAACTGTTCTATTCTTGACACTCATAGAGTCTGAGATAGGAACTGTTCTATTCTTGACACTTATATAGTCTGAGATAGAAACTTATCAAAATTCATAAACAAATCAGTTAAGAACCAAATACAATGACGTGGTGACTCCAAGGTAAGAAAATGGATCTTAAACTGGATAAACATTAAACATGGCGGCTAGAGAATGGATAACTAAATGGATAGAGTATGGATGTGCACTGACTTGCCGAAGTACTCCACTGCTTTCGGTGCCTCCACCTTGTGGTTGTCCAGCTCGATGTTGTCCCTGTTGGCGTAGTACCAGTACAGGTTCTTGAGGGCAACCATGAAGGCTGCGATCACCATGATGGCCAGGGCGAAGAACTTGAGGATGTCCTGCATGGGAACAGACACGATGTCAACGCTGATGTCTCTAGTAGTCAACGCTGATGTCTCTAGCAGTCAACTCTGATGTCTCTAGTAGTCAACGCTGATGTCTCTAGCAGTCAACTCTGATGTCTCTAGTAGTCAACGCTGATGTCTCTAGCAGTCAACTCTGATGTCTCTAGTAGTCAACGCTGATGTCTCTAGCAGTCAACTCTGATGTCTCTAGTAGTCAACGCTGATGTCTCTAGCAGTCAACTCTGATGTCTCTAGTAGTCAACGCTGATGTCTCATAATGTAGAAGTCGACACCGACTACAGTCAAATATGGAACATCAAACATCAGTAAACAGACTTAACACGCAGGCACCACATGAAAATCAACAAATCAGAAATATCGCAAAAGGAAACAGAACATTAACATAACTATAGAAGACGGGCAACTAAAACAAGTAGAGGAATTTAAATACCTAGGAAGTCTAGTGACACACAACAGTTCACAAACAGCAGAGATAGACACACGATGCAACAAAGCTTGTCAAATCATTGGACAGTTGTCACCACTATTGTCCAACAAGGAAATAATTCTAGAAGCAAAACGGCCACTTTACAATATAATCTTCATCCCAACGTTGTGCTACCAATGCCAGACCTGGACCCTAGATGCAAGAACAATAAGAAAAATAACCTCTACTGAGATGAAATGTGTTAGACGAATGACAGGAAACAGTCTGAGAGATAAGATCAGAAATGAACTGAGAAAAAAGCTAGGAACAGTCCCCGCCATAGAATATATAAGGAAACAACAGATAAAATGGTTGGGCCACATGATAAGGCAGAACGATCAAAACAGAACACAACGTGCCTATAATAAAACGTTGCGAGAATACCACACCCAAGGGTCGAACACAAAAAAGATGGATTGATGGAATATTAGAGACACTAGGAAACATAACAGCAGGAGAGGCGAACAGAAAAAAAAAAGTTGAAAGGCAAATGAGGAAGAACAGTGAAAAAAAGAAAAAAAGAAGCATCGGTACATGATGTCAAATGAAATGTACACAAAACACATGATTCTCTGTCGACTAGTGGCTTGTACCTGGTTCATGGAGCAGTTTAGTGACACAAGAGCGAACCTAGAGAGAAAAGTTTATACTCCAGTATGGTCAAGTTAAACATGAACAACAAAACACAAATGTGTCCCACATTATCATTTATGCCACTATATACCAGCGATGTCACATGCCTTATATTGGCGAGTCTGGGACACGTCTAGTGGAAAGATTTTGTGAACACCTTCGAGATGTTCAGCAGAATACTGGCACCCAGTGGCTTCCCATTTCAGTTCCATAAACTTCAAGGGAAAACAAGACATCCATATCACGGGCATTGTCCCGTGCCACTCCGGCAACCACAGCCGCATCTCTCAAGAGAATCGTCCCATAGTGCAGTTGGGTTCGCTGACCAACCGGGTATTAATATATCACACTCATACACATAGGTGCCCTGGGGTCCCCCCTCCCTCCAATTGCATATTTGACTCGTTTGTGCATGTATGTGTGTATAAGTATACGCAGATATTGATACCTATGCTATTCTCTGTTCCTCTCTACAAGACCACACTGAGACAATCTCTGTTCCTCTCTACAAGACCACACTGAGACAATCTCTGTTCCTCTCTACAAGACCACACTGAGACAGTCTGGTGGTCCTCTCTACAAGACCACACTGAGACCATCTGGTGGTCCTCTCTACAAGACCACACTGAGACAGTCTGGTGGTCCTCTCTACAAGACCACACTGAGACAGTCTGGTGGTCCTCTCTACAAGACCACACTGAGACAGTCTGGTGGTCCTCTCTACAAGACCACACTGAGACAGTCTGGTGGTCCTCTCTACAAGACCACACTGAGACAGTCTGGTGGTCCTCTCTACAAGACCACACTGAGACAGTCTGGTGGTCCTCTCTACAAGACCACACTGAGACAGTCTGGTGGTCCTCTCTACAAGACCACACTGAGACAGTCTGGTGGTCCTCTCTACAAGACCACACTGAGACAATCTCTGTTCCTCTCTACAAGACCACACTGAGACAGTCTGGTGGTCCTCTCTACAAGACCACACTGAGACAGTCTGGTGGTCCTCTCTACAAGACCACACTGAGACAGTCTGGTGGTCCTCTCTACAAGACCACACTGAGACAGTCTGGTGGTCCTCTCTACAAGACCACACTGAGACAGTCTGGTGGTCCTCTCTACAAGACCACACTGAGACCATCTGGTGGTCCTCTCTACAAGACCACACTGAGACAGTCTGGTGGTCCTCTCTACAAGACCACACTGAGACAGTCTGGTGGTCCTCTCTACAAGACCACACTGAGACAGTCTGGTGGTCCTCTCTACAAGACCACACTGAGACAGTCTGGTGGTCCTCTCTACAAGACCACACTGAGACCATCTGGTGGTCCTCTCTACAAGACCACACTGAGACAGTCTGGTGGTCCTCTCTACAAGACCACACTGAGACAGTCTGGTGGTCCTCTCTACAAGACCACACTGAGACATCTGGTGGTCCTCTCTACAAGACCACACTGAGACAGTCTGGTGGTCCTCTCTACAAGACCACACTGAGACAGTCTGGTGGTCCTCTCTACAAGACCACACTGAGACCATCTGGTGGTCCTCTATATTTATCCTGCCTGTGCTGCTTACTTTAAAAGTCCTGACGACACCATGTCCACATGCACTACTCGGTACCTTACTTTTTATGTGTTCTCATGGAACCCCAGCCTGAGACATTTCACATTTTCCTCTTGTTGTTCCCTTGTATTTTTCCTGGCCACTTTGTGCACACTGACCTATGTGAGGACCCTTCTGGGTGTGTGTGTATGCTTGTATGCTTATATTTATCGATATACGTCCCATCTCTGTATAATTTTAGAACACCTCCTGCTAGAATCCATTACTGCGCTCGTGCCCAGTCTCCCCCTCTCCCCCACCCTGGTCACCAGGGCGAGGTCGTCCGTTTCCTGACCTGGTCACAGCAGCTGGAAGTTGAGTCGTTTTATTCAAATTTCATAAACAAAAATTTGAGTTATAGAGTTATTAGCAGGTCATCATCAATGCACTCGGAACATGCCCATAGGTGCTCAGATCCCCTCCTCAGCAAGTCTCGCAGTGTCCAGCGACTGACGACTCCAGTTCTGTGTTGGTTGATTAGTCTTCTTACACGCCCACTAAGTTTCTCGTTTCTAGCTGTGCCCATCTTAACTCCCATCTCTTTCATCCGAAGGAGTGACATGGACTCATGGTTGTCGAAGTCCTGTGTTCTTCCTACTTCCCGGAGGGCATTGATGATGTCGGCCCGATCCATTGGTTGACCGACCTCAACAATAGCACAGCTAGCCAACCTGTCAGCTCTTCCACATCACCGTACCCCCGCCGCAAGCAAGCCACAACCTCGTTAAACTTTGTCTTGTCCACTACTTAGGTTAAGCTGACACCAAACCAATTTTGAAATTTCTCCACAAATAACCTTGACCTGGTTTTTCTTGTCACACGTAGCCTGGCCAGACCCGTCACACTTGTACATGTACTCACACTTAGCCCCGCCTCCCATACATGTACTGACACTTAGCCCCGCCTCCCATACATGTACTCACACTTAGCCCCGCCTTCCATACATGTACTCATACTTAGCCCAGCATCCCACACATGTACTCACACTTAGCCCCGCCTCCCACACACGTACTAACACTTAGCCCCGCCTCCTACACAAGCACTCCCACTTAGCCCCGCCCATCACACATGTACTCAGACTTAGCCTCGCCCATTACACATGTACTCACACTTAGCTCTGCCCCCTTGTGTACTCATGTTTAGCCCCGCCCATCACACATGTACTCACACTTAGCCCCGCCCCTCCTCGTGTATTCACACTAAGATCCGCCCTCCTCCACACATGTACTCACACTAGACACGCCCTCCCTCACACATGTACTCACACTTAGATCCGCCTTCCTCCAGACATGTACTCACACTTAGATCCGCCCTCTCTCACACATGTATTCACACTTAGACCCGCCCCCCTTTCCCTTTCATGTACTCACACTTAAACCCGCCCCCACACATGTACTCACACTTAGACCCTCCCCCCAAACACGTACTCACACTTAAACACGGCCCCCCCCCACATATGTACTCACACTTAGACCCTCCCCCCACACATGTACTCACACTTAGACCCTCCCCCCACACATGTACTCACACTTAGACCCGCCCTCCCTCACATATATACTCACACTTAACATACGACCGAGCGATATCTGTAGTGGACCCAGAGACTCGTTGGCTGGCATGAGAGCGATGATCCGAGAGAAGCTGAGGATGTTGGCGAGGGCGAACAACCCCTCCGCCATGTTGATTGGGTCAAGTGGCTCCCAGAGTCTTCTGTCTGCGGGTGCAGAAAGACATAACAATAATAATAATAACAACAACAATGACAACAACAGCAGTAACAGTAATGAAAACAACAATAGCAACAGGCAATAACAACATCATCAGTAATGACAACTACAATAGCAACAGTAATGATAACAAAAACAACAGTAATGATAACAATAGTAACAGTAATGATAACAACAGTAACAGTAATTATAACAACAATAGCAACAGTAATGATAACAACAATAGCAACAGTAATGATAACAACAATAGCAACAGTAATTATAACAACAATAGTAACAGTAATGACAACTACAATAGTAACAGTAATGATAACAATAGCAGCAGTAATTATAACAACAATAGCAACAGTAATGATAACAAAAGCAACAGTAATGATAACAATAGTAACAGTAATTATAACAACAATAGTAACAGTAATTATAACAACAATAGCAACAGTAATGATAACAACAATAGCAACAGTAATGACAACTACAATAGCAACAGTAATGATAACAACAATAGCAACAGTAATTATAACAACAATAGCAACAGTAATGATAACAATAGCAACAGTAATGATAACAACAATAACAACAGTAATGATAACAATAGCAACAATAATGATAACAACAACAGCAACAGTAATTATAACAATAGCAACAGTAATGATAACAACAATAACAACAGTAATGACAACAACATCAGTAATGACAGCTACAACAGCAGCGACAACAACAGTAACTTTAATAACAACAACATCAGAAGTATTGACAACAACAATTGCAACAGTAAAGAAACAATAGCAACATCAATGACAACAAGAATAGCAATAACAATACCAACAACGATATCAACAATAATGTGGCGACACTAATGACAGCAACAATAACACCATCAATGACAATAACAGTAATGACAACAATAACGTTAGCGATGATAACAAGTATCAGTAACAATATCAATTATAACATCAATTATAGTAACAACAGTCTGGAAGTCAGCAGACTTTCATGACGTACACAACAAACCATATTTGTCAGAGTATTAACCGCCTGTCTGGGGAGGGGGGAGGGAGCCTTGACACAAACATAGAGCATCAAAGCGATACGGTGTAAGAGATTAGGATAACATGAGAGAATGATAGGTGTAAGAGATTAGGATAACATGAGAGAATGATAGGTGTAAGAGATTAGGATAACATGAGAGAATGATAGGTGTAAGAGATTAGGATAACATGAGAGAATGATAGGTGTAAGAGATTAGGATAACATGAGAGAATGATAGGTGTAAGAGATTAGGATAACATGAGAGAATGATAGGTGTAAGAGATTAGGATAACATGAGAGAATGATAGGTGTAAGAGATTAGGATAACATGAGAGAATGATAGGTGTAAGAGATTAGGATAACATGAGAGAATGATAGGTGTAAGAGATTAGGATAACATGAGAGAATGATAGGTGTAAGAGATTAGGATAACATGAGAGAATGATAGGTGTAAGAGATTAGGATAACATGAGAGAATGATAGGTGTAAGAGATTAGGATAACATGAGATAATGATAGGTGTAAGAGATTAGGATAACATGAGAGAATGATAGGTGTAAGAGATTAGGATAACATGAGAGAATGATAGGTGTAAGAGATTAGGATAACATGAGAGAATGATAGGTGTAAGAGATTAGGATAACATGAGAGAATGATAGGTGTAAGAGATTAGGATAACATGAGAGAATGATAGGTGTAAGAGATTAGGATAACATGAGAGAATGATAGGTGTAAGAGATTAGGATAACATGAGAGAGTGATAGGTGTAAGAGATTAGGATAACATGAGAGAATGATAGGTGTAAGAGATTAGGATAACATGAGAGAGTGATAGGTGTAAGAGATTAGGATAACATGAGAGAATGATAAGTGTAAGAGATTAGGATAACATGCGAGAATGATAGGTGTAAGAGATTAGGATAACATGAGAGAATGATAGGTGTAAGAGATTAGGATAACATGAGAGAATGATAGGTGTAAGAGATTAGGATAACATGAGAGAATGATAGGTGTAAGAGATTAGGATAACATGAGAGAATGATAGGTGTAAGAGATTAGGATAACATGAGAGAATGATAGGTATAAGAGATTAGGACAACTACTGAAAATAACAGGTGTAAAAGAGTCAGATAAAATTAGAGAATGATAAGTGTAAGAGATTATGATAACATTTGAAAATGACAGGAAGTAAGATAATTTCTTCGCGATAAGATAAGATAAGATAAGATGAAAGGATGGGAAACATGGGAGATACCCAAATTTGGGACCTTGACTATTTAAGAGGTGATAGTTAACTTTAAGTTGAGACATTCGAGATATGAGGCTGGCATTTGATTTGACATTCGAGATATGAGGCTGACATTTGATTTTACATTCGAGATATGAGGCTGACATTTGATTTGACATTCGAGATATGAGGCTGACATTTGATTTGACATTCAAGATATGAGGCTGACATTTGATTTGACATTGGAGACATATAGTACATTCATAAATATTGATCCGGAAAGAGACATTTAAAGGAATTTTCAGACAGGTTTGTTTCAAGGAAAGATGTTGATATATAGGTTGATATTTCATATTTCTAGAGATCATTGCTTATTAGGGAAATCAAGGCTACGAATATACAACTTTCATGTGAGTTTGTTGTTGATACATGTTATGCACAGACATCATATCATGCATGAGATTTTCTGCTAAATAAAAGACATTACGTGGATTTAATTATAGAACCTGGTAATGTCATATAACACCGGCGGTAGCTTAAACACGGATACAGAATTCTCACTAGTGATAAAGGCTTGATAAATGTTTAGACAGCCAAAGCCAACCTCATGTGTAATGAGCGATTTTTAAATGTGGTCTAGACATTTATCCAGAGCAGCTGTGAATCGTAACTAAGATGACAGCTGTGAATCGTAACTAAGATGACAGCTGTGAATCGTAACTAAGATGACAGCTGTGAATCGTAACTAAGATGACAGCTGTGAATTGTAAATAAGATGACAGCTGTGAATCGTAACTAAGATGACAGCTGTGAATCGTAAATAAGATGACAGCTGTGAATCGTAACTAAGGTGACAGCTGTGAATTGTAAATAAGGTGACGTGGCAGAACTACTTCTCTCCAGTGGCTTATCTTGTCAAGATAACAGGTTACGTGCGAGCAAAACTTTGAGGGAATCCTGCGTCTTTAATTGTGCGTCTTTTTATCTTCTAACCAATATCACTTTTTTCTCAAATGTCACCATGCCACTTTCTATATTATCTTTTATATGTGCCACAACTATCTGCAAATTGTTAACATTTGTTATTAATGTTGCTTTGTTAACAGTTGTTATTGATATGTGCGATTGTTAACAGATGTTGTCACTAATGTGGATATGTTAACAGTTTTTGTCATAAAATATGAAATTGTTAACAGTTGTTACTAATGTGGAGATGTTAGCAGTTGTCAGTATTGTTGAGTTGGCAACAGTTGTTGTCTCTAATGTGGAGTTGGCAACAGTTGTCTCTAATGTGGAGTTGGCAACAGTTGTTGTCTCTAATGTGGAGTTGGCAACAGTTATTGTCTCTAATGTGGAGTTGGCAACAGTTGTTGTCTCTAATGTGGAGTTGGCAACAGTTGTTGTCTCTAATGTTGAATTGGCAACAGTTGTTTCTAATGTGGAATTGACAACAGTTGTTGTCTCTAATGTGGAGTTGGCAACAGTTGTTGTCTCTAATGTGGAGTTGGCAACAGTTGTTGTCTCTAATGTGGAGTTGGCAACAGTTGTTGTCTCTAATGTGGAGTTGGCAACAGTTGTTGTCTCTAATGTGGAGTTGGCAACAGTTGTTGTCTCTAATGTGGAGTTTGCAACAAATGTCTCTAATGTGGAGTTGGCAACAGTTGTTGTCTCTAATGTGGAGTTTGCAACAGTTGTTGTCTCTAATGTGGAGTTGGCAACAGTTGTTGTCTCTAATGTGGAGTTGGCAACAGTTGTTGTCTCTAATGTGGAGTTGGCAACAGTTGTTGTCTCTAATGTGGAGTTGGCAACAGTTGTTGTCTCTAATGTGGAGTTTGCAACAATTGTCTCTAATGTGGAGTTGGCAACAGTTGTTGTCTCTAATGTGGAGTTTGCAACAATTGTCTCTATTGTGGAGTTGGCAACAGTTGTTGTCTCTAATGTGGAGTTGGCAACAGTTGTTGTCTCTAATGTGGAGTTGGCAACAGTTGTTGTCTCTAATGTGGAGTTGGCAAAAGTTGTTGTCTCTAATGTGGAGTTGGTAACAGTTGTTGTCTCTAATGTGGAGTTTGCAACAATTGTCTCTAATGTGGAGTTGGCAACAGTTGTTGTCTCTAATGTGGAGTTTGCAACAGTTGTTGTCTCTAATGTGGAGTTGGCAACAGTTGTTGTCTCTAATGTGGAGTTGGCAACAGTTGTTGTCTCTAATGTGGAGTTGGTAACAGTTGTTGTCTCTAATGTGGTGTTCTCAACAGTTGTTGTCTCTAATGTGGAGTTGGCAACAGTTGTTGTCTCTAATGTGGAGTTGGCAACAGTTGTTGTCTCTAATGTGGAGTTGGCAACAGTTGTTGTCTCTAATGTGGAGTTGGCAACAGTTGTCTCTAATGTGGAGTTGGCAACAGTTGTCGTCTCTAATGTATAGTTGGCAACAGTTGTTGTCTCTAATGTATAGTTGGCAACAGTTGTTGTCTCTAATGTATAGTTGGCAACAGTTGTTGTCTCTAATGTGGAGTTTGCAACCATTGTCTCTAATGTGGAGTTTGCAACCATTGTCTCTAATGCGGAGTTGGCAACAGTTGTTGTCTCTAATGCGGAGTTGGCAACAGTTGTTGTCTCTAATGTGGAGTTGGCAACAGTTGTTGTCTCTAATGTGGAGTTGGCAACAGTTGTTGTCTCTAATGTGGAGTTGGCAACAGTTGTTGTCTCTAATGTGGAGTTGGCAACAGTTGTTGTCTCTAATGTGGAGTTTGCAACCATTGTCTCTAATGTGGAGTTTGGAACCATTGTCTCTAATGTGGAGTTTGCAACCATTGTCTCTAATGCGGAGTTGGCAACAGTTGTTGTCTCTAATGTGGAGTTGCAACCATTGTCTCTAATGTGGAGTTTGGAACCATTGTCTCTAATGTGGAGTTTGCAACCATTGTCTCTAATGCGGAGTTGGCAACAGTTGTTGTCTCTAATGTGGAGTTTGCAACCATTGTCTCTAATGTGGAGTTTGCAACCATTGTCTCTAATGTGGAGTTTGCAACCATTGTCTCTAATGTGGAGTTTGCAACCATTGTCTCTAATGCGGAGTTGGCAACAGTTGTTGTCTCTAATGTGGAGTTTGCAACCATTGTCTCTAATGTGGAGTTTGCAACCATTGTCTCTAATGTGGAGTTTGCAACCATTGTCTCTAATGTGGAGTTTGCAACCATTGTCTCTAATGTGGAGTTTGCAACCATTGTCTCTAATGTGGAGTTTGCAACCATTGTCTCTAATGTGGAGTTTGCAACCATTGTCTCTAATGCGGAGTTGGCAAAAGTTGTTGTCTCTAATGTGGAGTTTGCAACCATTGTCTCTAATGTGGAGTTTGCAACCATTGTCTCTAATGTGGAGTTTGCAACCATTGTCTCTAATGTGGAGTTTGCAACCATTGTCTCTAATGTGGAGTTTGCAACCATTGTCTCTAATGTGGAGTTTGCAACCATTGTCTCTAATGTGGAGTTTGCACCCATTGTCTCTAATGCGGAGTTGGCAACAGTTGTTGTCTCTAATGTGGAGTTTGCAACCATTGTCTCTAATGTGGAGTTTGCAACCATTGTCTCTAATGTGGAGTTTGCAACCATTGTCTCTAATGTGGAGTTTGCAACCATTGTCTCTAATGTGGAGTTTGCAACCATTGTCTCTAATGCGGAGTTGGCAACAGTTGTTGTCTCTAATGTGGAGTTTGCAACCATTGTCTCTAATGTGGAGTTTGCAACCATTGTCTCTAATGTGGAGTTTGCAACCATTGTCTCTAATGTGGAGTTTGCAACCATTGTCTCTAATGTGGAGTTTGCAACCATTGTCTCTAATGCGGAGTTGGCAACAGTTGTTGTCTCTAATGTGGAGTTGGCAACAGTTGTTGTCTCTAATGTGGAGTTGGCAACAGTTGTTGTCTCTAATGTGGAGTTGGCAACAGTTGTTGTCTCTAATGTGGAGTTGGCAACAGTTGTTGTCTCTAATGTGGAGTTTGCAACCATTGTCTCTAATGTGGAGTTTGGAACCATTGTCTCTAATGTGGAGTTTGCAACCATTGTCTCTAATGCGGAGTTGGCAACAGTTGTTGTCTCTAATGTATAGTTGGCAACAGTTGTTGTCTCTAATGTGGAGTTTGCAACCATTGTCTCTAATGTGGAGTTTGGAACCATTGTCTCTAATGTGGAGTTTGCAACCATTGTCTCTAATGTGGAGTTTGCAACCATTGTCTCTAATGTGGAGTTTGCAACCATTGTTTCTAATGTGGAGTTTGCAACCATTGTCTCTAATGTGGAGTTTGCAACCACTGTCTCTAATGTGGAGTTTGCAACCATTGTCTCTAATGTGGAGTTTGGAACCATTGTCTCTAATGTGGAGTTTGCAACCATTGTCTCTAATGCGGAGTTGGCAACAGTTGTTGTCTCTAATGTATAGTTGGCAACAGTTGTTGTCTCTAATGTGGAGTTTGCAACCATTGTCTCTAATGTGGAGTTTGGAACCATTGTCTCTAATGTGGAGTTTGCAACCATTGTCTCTAATGTGGAGTTTGCAACCATTGTCTCTAATGTGGAGTTTGCAACCATTGTCTCTAATGTGGAGTTTGCAACCATTGTCTCTAATGCGGAGTTAGCAACAGTTGTTGTCTCTAATGTATAGTTGGCAACAGTTGTTGTCTCTAATGTGGAGTTGGCAACAGTTGTTGTCTCTAATGTGGAGTTGGCAACAGTTGTTGTCTCTAATGTGGAGTTGGCAACAGTTGTTGTCTCTAATGTGGAGTTGGCAACAGTTGTTGTCTCTAATGTGGAGTTGGCAACAGTTGTTGTCTCTAATGTGGAGTTGGCAACAGTTGTTGTCTCTAATGTGGAGTTGGCAACAGTTGTTGTCTCTAATGTGGAGTTGGCAACAGTTGTTGTCTCTAATGTGGAGTTTGCAACCATTGTCTCTAATGTGGAGTTGGCAACAGTTGTTGTCTCTAATGTGGAGTTGGCAACAGTTGTTGTCTCTAATGTGGAGTTGGCAACAGTTGTTGTCTCTAATGTGGAGTTGGCAACAGTTGTTGTCTCTAATGTGGAGTTGGCAACAGTTGTTGTCTCTAATGTGGAGTTGGCAACAGTTGTTGTCTCTAATGTGGAGTTGGCAACAGTTGTTGTCTCTAATGTGGAGTTGGCAACAGTTGTTGTCTCTAATGTGGAGTTGGCAACAGTTGTTGTCTCTAATGTGGAGTTGGCAACAGTTGTTGTCTCTAATGTGGAGTTGGCAACAGTTGTTGTCTCTAATGTGGAGTTTGCAACCATTGTCTCTAATGTGGAGTTGGCAACAGTTGTTGTCTCTAATGTGGAGTTGGCAACAGTTGTTGTCTCTAATGTGGAGTTGGCAACAGTTGTTGTCTCTAATGTGGAGTTGGCAACAGTTGTTGTCTCTAATGTGGAGTTGGCAACAGTTGTTGTCTCTAATGTGGAGTTGGCAACAGTTGTTGTCTCTAATGTGGAGTTGGCAACAGTTGTTGTCTCTAATGTGGAGTTGGCAACAGTTGTTGTCTCTAATGTGGAGTTGGCAACAGTTGTTGTCTCTAATGTGGAGTTGGCAACAGTTGTTGTCTCTAATGTGGAGTTGGCAACAGTTGTTGTCTCTAATGTGGAGTTGGCAACAGTTGTTGTCTCTAATGTGGAGTTGGCAACAGTTGTTGTCTCTAATGTGGAGTTGGCAACAGTTGTTGTCTCTAATGTGGAGTTGGCAACAGTTGTTGTCTCTAATGTGGAGTTGGCAACAGTTGTTGTCTCTAATGTGGAGTTGGCAACAGTTGTTGTCTCTAATGTGGAGTTGGCAACAGTTGTTGTCTCTAATGTGGAGTTGGCAACAGTTGTTGTCTCTAATGTGGACGTCTCACAGGGATGCCTTGATGACGTCCTATCTCAATTTAGTTCCAGCCACAATCGTCCCCTCCCACCTCTAATCTCCCCAAGCGATATTTGCCAGGAGATACGATTGTTGTCCACTCTTCTACCATGTCCCAGCCACCTTAATCTTCGACACCAAAGTGTTGTCATCACGGCTGGATGTCCACAACGTTCGTCATGAAATATTTACTTCACATTACACATCACACATCACACATTACACATCACACATTACACATCACACATCACACATTACACATCACACGTTACACATTACACATCACACGTTACACATCAGACATAACACATCCCACATAACACGTTACACATCACACGTTACACGTCATCTATCTATTGACCTTTCGAGCCGTAACCGGCCCATAGGGCGTAGACCAAGATACACCTTCTCCTATATGAATTTTTGTTCTAGCAGTTTTCTTTTAAAGATATTTTATCAAATCTCGCCATCTGTCTCTGTTCTGTGCAAGCAGTTCTATCTCATTGAGGGAGCCGATTCCTGCTGCTCTTGCCTCTCTCATCAATGTTCTTCTCAGTGTCTCCCTGGGTCTTCCTCTTTTTCTTTTTCCTGTTGTTTCCCATATGAGGGCTTGCTTTGCTATTCGATTATTATCTCTTCTCATCACATGTCCAACGTATGACCATCGTCTTTACACGTCATACATCACACATTATACATCGCACATCACACATAACACGTTACACATCACACATTACACATCACATATTGCACATCACACATTACAAATCGCACATCACGCGTTACACATCACACACAACACGGTATACATTATACAACACACGTAAAGAGAAATAAACACTAGACTCCTACCTGCATTCAGCCAGTACATGTATTTGGTAACATCAGCCGGTGACTGCGCAAATTTGGTCTCATTTGTTTGCAGGGCATTAATGCTTTCATCAAACTAAACCGAACATATTCAACTTGTATCAATCAATTAAACAGAACATACTCAACCTGTTTCAATCAATTAAACAGAACATATTCAACTTGTTTCAATCAATTAAACAGAACATACTCAACTTGTTTCAATCAATTAAACAGAACATATTCAACTTGTTTCAATCAACTAAACAGAACATATTCAACTTGTTTCAATCAATTAAACAGAACATATTCAACTTGTTTCAATCAACTAAACAGAACATATTCAACTTGTTTCAATGAACGAAATGTATTTAATGAGAGACAAATGTGAGCAGTAAGTGACAGATGAGATGATCGATTATTCAAGTAGCGGAAATGTCTGATTATTGTTTTCTTTTTGGGTGGAGTGGGGGGGGGGAGTAGGTTTAGTTATTATCAAACAAACATAACAATCACTACATCCATCCTACAAACATAGCAACCACTACATCCATCCTACAAACATAGCAATCACTACAGCTACCATACAAACATAGCAATAACTACAGCTACCCTACAAACATAGCAATAACTTTAGCTACCCTACAAACATAGCAATAACTACAGCTACCCTACAAACATAGCAATAACTTTAGCTACCCTACAAACATAGCAATAACTACAGCTACCCTACAAACATAGCATTCATTACAGGTTACAAATACCCTACAAACATAGCAACCATTACAGCCACCCTACAAACATAGCAAACACTACAGGCTACAATCACCCGACAAACATAGCAACCATTACAGCCACCCTATAAACATAACAATCACTACAGGCTACTATCACCCTCGAAACATTGCAACCACTACAGTTACCCTATAAACATAGCAAACACTACAGGATACAATCACCCTAGAAACATTGAAAACACTACAGGCTACAATCACCCTAGAAACATAGCAACTATTACAGCTACCCTACAAACATAGCAACCATTACAGCCACCCTACAAACATAACAACCATTACAGCCACCCTACAAACATAGCAACTATTACAGCCACCCTACACACATAGCAACCATTACATCCACCCTACAAACATAGCAACCATTACAGCCACCATACAAACATAGCAACCATTACAGACACCCTACAAATATAGCAACCATTACAGCCACCCTACAAACATAGCAATCACTACAGCTACCCTACAAACATAGCAATCACTACAGCTACCCTACAAACATAGCAACCATTGCAGCAACCCTACAAACATAGCAATCACTACAGCTACCCTATAAACATAGCAACCATTACAGCCACCCTACAAACATAACAACCATTACAGCCACCCTACAAACATAGCAACCATTACAGACACCCTACAAATATAGCAACCATTACAGCCACCCTACAAACATAGCAATCACTACAGCTACCCTACAAACATAGCAATCACTACAGCTACCCTACAAACATAGCAACCATTGCAGCAACCCTACAAACATAGCAATCACTACAGCTACCCTATAAACATAGCAACCATTACAGCCACCCTACAAACATAACAACCATTACAGCCACCCTACAAACATAGCAACCATTACAGCCACCCTACACACATAGCAACCATTACATCCACCCTACAAACATAGCAACCATTACAGCCACCATACAAACATAGCAACCATTACAGACACCCTACAAATATAGCAACCATTACAGCCACCCTACAAACATAGCAATCACTACAGCTACCCTATAAACATAGCAACCATTACAGCCACCCTACAAACATAGCAACCACTACAGCCACCCTACAAACATAGCAAAAATTACAGCTATCCTACAAACATAGCAATCACTACAGCTACCCTATAAACATAGCAATCATTATAGGCTAAAATCACCCTACAAACATAGCAACCATTACAGCCACCCTACAAACATAACCATTACAGCCACCCTACAAACATAGCAAGCATTACAGGCTACAATCACCTTAGAAACATTGCAAGCACTACAGGCTACAATCACCAAACAAACATTGCAACCACAACAGGCTACATTCACTCTACATACATAGCAAACACTACAGGCAACAATAACCCTACAAACATAGCAACCACTACATGCTACAATCACCCTACAAACATAACAATTACTACAGCCACCCTACAAACATAGCAATCATTACAGACTATAATCACCCTACAAACATAGCAATCAATTCAGGCTACAATCACCCTACACACATAGCAATCACTACAAGTTACAATCACCCTTCAAACATTGCAATCACTACAGCCACCCTACAAACATAGCAATCACTACAGGCTACAATCACCCTACAAACATAGCAATCACTACAAGCTACAATCTCCCTACAAACATAGCAATCACTACAGGCTACATTCACCCTACACACATAGCAATCAATACAGGTTACAGCCACCCCACAAACATAGCAATCACTGCAGGCTACAATCACCCTTAAAACATAGCAACCACTATAGCCACCCTACAAACATAGCAACCACTACAGGCTACAATCTCCCTACAAACTTAGAAATCACTACATCCACCGTACGAACATTGCAACCACTACAGGCTACAATCACCCTTCAAACATAGCAACCAATACAGTCACCCTACAAACATAGCAATCACTACAACCACCCTACAAACATAGCAATCACTACAGACACCCTACAAACATAGCAACCACTACAAGCTACAATCACCCTACAAACATAGCAACCACTACAAGCTACAATCACCCTACAAACATAGCAACCACTACAAGCTACAATCACCCTACAAACATAGCAACCACTACAAGCTACAATCACCCTACAAACATAACAATCACTACAGCCATCCTGCAAACATAGCAATTACTACAGCCCCCCTACAACCATAGTAACCAGTACAGCCACCCTACACACATAGCAATCACTACAGGCTACAATCACCCTACAAACAAAGCAATCACTACAGCTACTCTACAAACATAGCAATCACTACAGCCTCCATACAAACATAGCAATCACTGCAGCCACCCTACAAACATAACAATCACTACAGACTACAATCACCTACAAATATAGCAAGCACTACAGGCACTCTACAAACATAGCAGTCACTACAGCCACCATACAAACATTGCAATCACTACAAGCACCCTACAAACATAGCAATCACTACCGTCACCCTACAAACATAGCAATCACTACAGCCACACTAAAAACATAGCAATCACTACAATCACCCTACAAATATAACAATCACTTCAGCCACCCTACAAACATAGCAATCACTACAGCCATCCTAAAAACATAGCAATCACTATAATCACCCTACAAATATAACAATCACTATAATCACCCTACAAACCAACCACTCCAGAAACATGAACATTAGACAAGAAACCAGAACAGAGAATTTGAGCCTTTGAAATATGGATGTATAGACGAATAGGTAGAATTGGATGGAAGGAAAAGAAAGCAAACGATGAAGTCTTAAAACAACTAAAAATAAAAAGAGAACTACTAAACACAATTCAAACAAGACAAATACGATTTTTGGGCCATGTTAAAAGACACAACAGCCTACTAAAAGTAATCCTGGAGGGTAAAATACAAGGTAAAGGAGGCAGAGGTATACCAAGACTAACATGGACGAGTAACATCAAAAGATGGACAAACCAGCCTGTGACAACCTGCCCTATCAAAGCAAGAGACAGAGCAGAATGGCGCTCCATGGTAGCCAACCTTCGTTGCGGAGACGGCACTCGATGATGGTGATGATTTGTAATCGATTCTAATATGTGTACCGAAGTTTTTATAGTATTGGATTATAGTAAACTATAGGAGCAGGTAAAATCGATTTGTTATTTCCACCGCTATCAAAATACTGTTGTCATAAGGACTTGATCATGTCGCGGCATATCTCCAGTACAAATATAATGATAAACATATAATAGATAAGTTTATTGCGGCTTTTTTTTATACTAGTGAAGACAAATAGTGTGTGTACAAAATTATTATTTCTAAAAAGATTTATTATACCGACAACATGGAATGTACAAATCTAGCAATATCGGGTAAGTGAAACATTTCATTTATCACAGATTCTGAGACATTTTAAGATAAATCTTCTCCTTTCTTTATAATTATTATATTATTTTAATGCATTTTTTTATTACGCACATATAAAGTCTTACTTTTAACTTCTTTTATTTGATGTATAAAACATGTCGTCTTTGACTGTAATAATTTTACTGACGTGAGTTAGGTGCAATTAGCACCACTAATTCTCTTATTCCACCACCAAGCCTCACACTTCACCATCTAGACTCACACTCCATAACCAAGCCTCACACACCACCACCAAGCCTCACACACCACCACCAAGCCTCACACTCCACCAGCAAGCCTCACACTCCACCACCAAGCCTCACACACCACCACTAAGTCTCACACTCAACCAGCAAGCCTCACACACCACCACCAAGCCTCACACTCCACCACCAAGCCTCACCCACCATCATCTAGCCTCACACTTCACCACCAAGTCTCACTCACCACCACCAAGCGTCACACTCTACCACCAAGCCTCACACTCCACCACCAAGCCTCACACTCCACCACCAAGCCTCACACTCCACCACCAAGCCTCACACTCCACCACCAAGCCTCACACACTACGACCAAGCCTCACACTCCACCACCAAGCCTCACACTCCACCACCAAGCCTCACACACCACGACCAAGCCTCACACCCCACCACCAAGCCTCACACTCCACCACCAAGCCTCACACTCCACCACCAAGCCTCACACTCCACCAGTAAGCATCACACTCCATCAGAAAGCATCACACACCACCCCAAAGCCTCACACACCACCACCAAGCCTCACACTCCACCACCAAACCTCACACTCCACCACCAAGCCTCACACCCCACCAGTAAGCCTAATACTCCACTACTAGACTACCCCACCTTCGCCATGCTCCAGAACCTGATAGTGTAGGTGGCGATGTAGACTGAGTGTAGCATCAGGTCCAACAGGTTGAAATTGTCGCTGAAGTGTGACTTAATACCGGAGTGCCAGATCTCTTGACATTCCTGTATAACCATCCCTGTGAACACGACAAACACAGTTCACATATAGTTCCTGGGTGGGACAAACTGATGTGTCACAGGTGATCACAGAACTTATAACTTTGTTCATTCACACAGAACTAATCACTTCGTTCATTCACACAGAACTAATCACTTAGTTCATTCACACAGAACTAATCACTTTGTTCATTTACACAGAACTAATCACTTTGTTGATTCACACAGAACTAATCACTTCGTTCATTCACACAGAATTAATCACGTCGTTCATTCACGCAGAACTTATCTCTTTGTTCATTCACACAGAACTAATCACTTTGTTCATTCACACATAACTAATCACTTTGTTGATTCACACAGAATAATCACTTTGTTCATTCACACAGAACTTATCCCTTTGTTCATTCACACAGAACTTATCACTTTGTTCATTCACACAGAACTTATCTCTTTGTTCATTCACACAGAACTTATCACTTTGTTCATTCACACAGAACTTATCACTTTGTTCATTTACACAGAACTAATCACTTTGTTGATTCACACAGAACTAATCACTTCGTTCATTCACACAGAATTAATCAAGTCGTTCATTCACGCAGAACTTATCACTTTGTTCATTCACACAGAACTAATCACTTCGTTCATTCACACAGAACTAATCACTTTGTTGATTCACACAGAATTAATCACTTTGTTCATTCACACAGAACTTATCCCTTTGTTCATTCACACAGAACTTATCACTTTGTTCATTCACACAGAACTTATCTCTTTGTTCATTCACACAGAACTAATCACTTCGTTCATTCACACAGAACTAATCACTTTGTTCATTCACACACAACTTATCACTTTGTTCATTCACACAGAACTTATCACTTTGTTCATTCACACAGAACTAATCACGTTGTTGATTCACACACAACTTATCACTTTGTTCATTCACACAGAAATTATCACTTTGTTCATTCACACAGAAATTATCACTTTGTTCATTCACACACAACTTATCACTTTGTTCATTCACACACAACTTATCACTTTGTTCATTCACACAGAACTTATCACTTTGTTCATTCACACAGAACTTATCACTTTGTTCATTCACACAGAACTTATCACTTTGTTCATTCACACAGAACTTATCACTTTGTTCATTCACACACAACTTATCACTTTGTTCATTCACACACAACTTATCACTTCTCATGAAAATGAAGTGGTATCAAAGAAAGAAATAAAACTGAGGAAGAGAACAAGAATTTCAGGGGAAGAATGGAAAGAGAAGGCGAGGATGGGAAAGGTCAAGAGCGGGAGAAAGTGTGGCAGAGGAGGAAGAGAATAAACAATCAGAGAGGTGGTGGGGATGTGCATGACGAACCCTACTGGAACGATGAGTAAAGACCTACCAATGATCCAGATGGATACCATAACCTCAGTGACGGTAGCATCCCTGGCCCTGAGTGGAAAGTCGCTGCCGTAAGGACAGCTGTCGTCGCTGATAGCGCTGTCGTCGATGATAACGCTGTCGTCGCTGATGGTGCTGTTGCTCTGCTCACACAGCTCCTCCCACAGAGCCTGGATGTGAGGGAAATTCATCTTGAGGGTGTTCTTGTTGGAGATCATGCCGATGGAGGCGATGCTGGTGACGATCACCAGTACCAGGAAGATGAGGAACGAGCCGGTGTGGCTGACAAACTTCACAGCCGGCACTGACAGCTTTTGAGCATACTGCGGAGACACAGCAACTAAGAGTAGTAGCGATATCAGAGAAGGATTTTACGAAAATAATTGAATGGTTAGAAGTGAATACCCTACTCGACGTGGTTGCATTTATTAGATTGTTAGTTGCTGTTAACATCATTAGTTTTCAGTTTGTTAGTTCATGTTAACATTATTAGTTCTCAGTTTGTTAGTTCATGTGAACATCATTAGTTGTCGGTTTGTTAGTTTATGTTAACATCATTAGTTTTCAGTTTGTTAGTTCATGTGAACATCATTAGTTGTCGATTTATTAATTCATGTTAACATCATTAGTTTTCAGTTTGTTAGTTCATGTGAACATCATTAGTTGTTGGTTTGTTAGTTCATGTTAACATCAATAGTTGTTGGTTTGTTAGTTTATGTTAACATCATTAGTTGTTGATTTGTTAGTTCATGTTAACATAATTAGTTCTCAGTTTGTTAGTTCATTTTAACATCATTAGTTCTCAGTTTGTTAGTTCATGTTAACATCATTAGTTGTTAGTTTGTTAGTTCATGTTAACATCATTAGTTGTCGGTTTGTTAGTTCATGTTAACATCATTAGTTGTCGGTTTGTTAGTTCATTTTAACATCATTAGTTCTCAGTTTGTTAGTTCATGTAAACATCATTAGTTGTCGATTTATTAATTCATGTTAACATCATTAGTTGTCGGTTTGTTAGTTCATGTTAACGTCATTAGTTGTTAGTTTGTTAGTTCATGTTAACATCATTAGTTGTCGGTTTGTTAGTTCATGTTAACATCATTAGTTGTTGGTTTGTTAGTTCATGTTAACATCATTAGTTGTCAGTTTGTTAGTTCATGTTAACGTCATTAGTTGTTAGTTTGTTAGTTCATGTTAACATCATTAGTTGTTAGTTTGTTATTTCATGTTAACATCATTGGTTGTTAATTTGTTAGTTCATGTTAACATCATTAGTTGTTGGTTTGTTATTTCATGTTAACATCATTAGTTGTTAGTTTGTTAGTTCATGTTAACATCATTAGTTGTTAATTTGTTAGTTCATGTTAATATAATTAGTTGTCGATTTATTAATTCATATTAACATCATTAGTTGTTAGTTTGTTATAAGTTCATGTTAATATAATTAGTTGTTCCTTTTATTAGATTGTTAGCTCATGTTAACATCATTAGTTGTCGGTTTATCAATTCATGTTAACATCAATAAATACTGGAGCAAGCGAGCAGAACTTACCATTGACTTTGGAGCGAAGAGAAAGCAGAAGACCAGGTACGGGTAGGCTAGGATGGACGCCATGAGCAGACCAAAGCGTTTAGCCCAGCTGGCTCGAGCCACCTTCCCCAGACCTGCATACCAGCAACGATCTATCCGCTGTTGACAGTTGGGGTGAGACACGAACTGGGGAGGAGATCAGTAATTGGTATATTGGTAGTTGGGGTGAGACATGCACTAGGGAGGAGATCAGTAATTGGTCTATTGGTAGTTGGGGTGAGACACGAACTGGGGGGGGGGGGGAGAAATCAGTAATTGGACTTTTAACAGTTGAGATGCAACACAAACTGGGGAGGAGATCAGTATTTGGACTTTCTAGTGGGTGACTGGTGTATTGACAATCATGGTGAGACAATTTGCTTTGACAGATAAGATACATTTCATTTGGGTTGATAAGTCACGTTGATTTATAAGCAAAAACTATTTTGGGAACAAAAAACAGAGAATTCTTTGTAAGTAAGCCATAAACTGGCAAACAATAGCTAGAGCACACATAACGATGTAGACAGATGTTGCGCTTCCTCGTAATCGAGCACAGATGGTAACTATGGCCACACATCCCCCAACACAAATCTCTGACGCTGAGAGCTCCATTAACAAATGACATCAAAGAAAGTAAGGACACACCTCTAGCACCACGGACACATCTAGAAGTGTCAACTTTTCTGCACTTTATCATCGATGATTTGTCTCATTGCATGGTTATCGTAAACGCCGATCCAAACATTTGACATTAGTGATGTCTGTAAGCTGATCATATATGGTAAGAGATGACGATATGGGAGCTTAGAAGTTAGTCAATAACAGACACAACACGACATTACCCACCTTCTCCCTGTGGCCTGGTCCTCCTGGTTTGACAGACACAACACGACATTACCCACCTTCTCCCTGTGACCTGGTCCCCCTAGTTTCACTGACAACATGGGTATAGGTCTTCAACTAACACTTTCAACTCCCTGTGGAGCATAGGTCTCCAACAAACACTTTCATTCTGTGGAGCATAGGTCTTCACAAACACTTTCAACTCCCTATGGAGCATAGGTCTTCAACAAACATTTTCAGCTCCCTGTGGAGCATAAGTCTACAACAAACACTTAAAGTCCATATGGAGCATAGGTCTTCAACAAACACTTTCAGCTCCCTGTGTAGCATAGGTCTTCAACAAATACTTTCAGCTCCCTGTGTAGCATAGGTCTTCAACAAACACTTTCAGCTCCCTGTGTAGCATAGGTCTTCAACAAATACTTTCAGCTCCATGTGTGGCATAGGTCTACAACGAACACTTTCAGCTCCCTGTGGAGCACAGGTCTTCAACAAACACTTTCAACTCTCTGTGGAGCAATGGTCTTCAACAAACACCTTTTTACTGCTGAGCATAGGTCTTCAAGAAACATTTTCAACTCCCTGTTGAGCATAGGTCTACAACAAACACTTTCTCCCTGTGGAGCATAGGACTTCAACAAACACTACTCCCTGTAGAGCATATGTCTTCAACAAACACTTTCAGCTCCTTGTGTAGCATAGGTCTACAACAAACACTTTCTCCCTGTGGAGCATAGGTCTTTAACAAACACTTTCAGCTCCTTGTAGAGCATAGGTCATCAACAAACACTTTCAGCTCCTTGTGGAGCATAGGTCATCAACAAACACTTTCAGCTCCTTGTGGAGCATAGGTCATCAACTAACACTTTCAGCTCCTTGTGGAGCATAGGTCATCAACAAACACTTTCAGCTCCTTGTGGAGCATAGGTCTACAACAAAAACTTTCAGCTCTTTGTGGAGCATAGGTCTTCAACAAACACTCTCAGCCTCCCGTGGAGCAAAAAATACTTTCCAAGCCCTACTATTTCTTTCCATTCTTTTAAAATCCTTCCATGTCTTTCCCATCATCTTCAATAATATTTGGAACTTCCTCATTGAATTTCTCCCCTCAGGATTTAAAAAAGGTCCTGTTGTGTAATACTCTCAGTTGGCTTCCGTAGTGTGTGTGTCCTTTCCAGCGCCATCGTCTTCGCTCTCTTTATCTCTTTATCCACTGGTATTTGACTGGTACTTTACCATAATTCTACGCTAGTGATTTTGTACTGCCATTTCCATCTTTTTATTCTACGCAAGCATCCATAAATGAAGGTTTGTATCTTCCTTGTTGAATGAAGGTTGTCATTTTTGTTGTTCTCCATGTTTCACTGCCATATAATTGGACTGACTTAACATTGGACTTGAACATATTTATTTGTGTATTTTGCATTTGAGATATGATGATAGGGTCCATGATTGCCAATAACCAACAATACATTTTATGGCTGATATGGTCGGTATGACGTCAGCCCGCCCTATGTTCCAAGGAAATCATGGTACCCGTTTTAAACTGAGCATAGAAGTCGTGACTATAAAGTAAACTGTCTCTGGAGGCACAGTTCGCTAACCACCCAGCTAACGTGACCTCCACGAGCTACCATCCATAATTTTACTCACGAGTTTCTCCTCGAAGTTGACCGCCATCCTGAGCCGGATCAAACTCTCGAAGCGGTCCTCCTGCGGGGAGCCAGCCTTGTCCAGGACTGCGCTCAGCTCTCTCTGTGTCCACACATGGTCCAGTAGCTTCACCACATAGTCGCTCAGTTGGTCGGCCAGGTCTGTGTACTCTTTCTGTGGAAGACACCATCATGTGAGATTACGATATGTGATACCCTTCTACTATATAACTCACACAAACTATATACCTCACATCTACTATATAACTCACACAAACTATATACCTCACATCTACTATATAACATACCAACTATATACCTCACACCAACTATATAACTCATACCAACTATATACCTCACATCAACTATATAACTCACACCAACTATATAACTCACACCAACTATATAACTCACACCAACTATATACCTCACACCAACTATATACCTCACACCAACTATATAACTCACACCAACTATATAACTCACACCAACTATATACCTCACACCAACTATATAACTCACACCAACTATATAACTCACACCAACTATATACCTCACACCAACTATATAACTCACACCAACTATATAACTCACACATACAGCTAGTTTCATCAAGTTTGGGACAGAAAACATCAAGTTACTGACAGTAAATCAATATCGCAAAACGGTGCATTTTCTTAATATTTATGGATATCGGCTTCAACCTGTGAACGTACTATTTAGACTACCGGACAACAGAATCAACATGTGAACGTACTATTTAGACTAGCGGACAACAGAATCAACATGTGAACGTACTATTTAGACTACCGGACAACAGAATCAACATGTGAACGTACTATTTAGACTACCGGACAACAGAATCAACATGTGAACGTACTATTTAGACTACCGGACAACAGAATCAACATGTGAACGTACTATTTAGACTACCGGACAACAGAATCAACATGTGAACGTACTATTTAGACTACCGGACAACAGAATCCAGTGGAAACATCAGGCGAGCCATTGTGACATGTCAGGCTAACCATTGTGATATGTCAGGCTAGCCAGTGTGATATGTCAGGCTAAAGGTTGTGACATGTCAGGCTAGCCGTTGTGACATGTCAGGCTAGCCATTGTGATATGTCAGACTAGCCATTGTGACATGTCAGGCTAGCCATTGTGACATGTCAGGCTAGCCATTGTGATATGTCAGGCTAAAGGTTGTGACATGTCAGGCTAGCCAGTGTGATATGTCAGGCTAAAGGTTGTGACATGTCAGGCTAGCCGTTGTGACATGTCAGGCTAGCCAGTGTGATATGTCAGGCTAAAGGTTGTGACATGTCAGGCTAGCCATTGTGACATGTCAGGCTAGCCAGTGTGATATGTCAGGCTAAAGGTTGTGACATGTCAGGCTAGCCGTTGTGACATGTCAGGCTAGCCATTGTGATATGTCAGACTAGCCATTGTGACATGTCAGGCTAGCCATTGTGACATGTCAGGCTAGCCGTTGTGACATGTCAGGCTAGCCATTGTGACATATCAGGCTGGCCATTGTGACATGTCAGGCTAGCCATTGTGATATGTCAGGCTAGCAATTGTGACATGGCAGTTCTGCATTGTCCGGAAATGAGGGAAGGTGGAGCAAGCTAGACACAGGGAGAAGAAATAAAGACCCGGGGACACAATCAATGAGCAACTTGGGGAGGGGACAAGATGGTGTCATGAGACACAGGAGACAGTCTGCAAGACTGTCTGAGGAGAGAGGTCGTGGGAGAACTAGAGAGGTCGTGAGAGACGTGATTACTCACAGAGAGAGTTATACAAGGAAGTCTATAGTAGGCAGTAGCCGCGATAGCTCAGTGGTTAGTGAACTGGACTACAAAGGACAAGTGGTAGGGTTCGATCCCAACCTACGGATTCCGGGTTCACCCAGCCTTAAATGGGTACCGGATTTTTTTCTGTGAAAGTAAAGCTTGGCATGGGCGTAATACCGACCACATTACCTCAAAAATCATGTGCTGAAGGTCTGTAAAATTTATGGTCACTAACACCATATTCCCTATACGCCATTTGGCGTGACGGGGGTACTTTGCTTTTACTATAGTAGGTGATCACATTTGGGTGTTGACAGAACCACCCCAGAGCTTGGTTCCTTCAGAATAGTAAACGGATATAGCCTACAAACAAAATAGAACACATCACAGAGATCACGTGACTAACCAAAGATGCGTGCACTAAGGTCAGACCATCAATGTTAGCAAATGAGAGCAGAGAAGTGATGTTATGGGCGGGGTTTTAGTGTCACTCTAATGTCACGTGTTGATGCAGCCATGCTTTTTAACAACACGCTCTTCCTGACAACCCCACGTGATATAAACATAACAACAGCTGTTGGCAAGACCACGTGATGTAAACAAAACAAAGACGGTAACATGAGCACATGTACTGACTCACCTTAAAGAAGACTTCTGACTTGGACAGCACCCGCAGCTCGTGGGCCAGCTCAAAGGCGGTCAGGAACGGGTCCTTGCTGTTGAGGGAGACGTAGGCCTCACTGGCCAGTCCCCGGTAGGCGTCAAGCCGACACTTAGCTGACCTCAGCTGGTCGAACTTGTTCTTGTTCATGCATTCCTGTAACAAAGGGGTGGAGGGTAACCTTTAACCTGGACCTGTTCATGATGATACTGTACTACTAGCTGATGATACTGTACTACTGGCTGATGATACTGTACTACTAGCTGATGATACTGTACTACTGGCTGATGATACTGTACTACTAGCTGATGATACTGTACTACTGGCTGATGATACTGTACTACTAGCTGATGATACTGTACTACTGGCTGATGATACTGCACTACTAGCTGATGATACTGTACTACTGGCTGATGATACTGCACTACTAGCTGATGATACTGTACTACTGGCTGATGATACTGTACTACTGGCTGATGATACTGTACTACTGGCTGATGATACTGCACTACTAGCTGATGATATTGTACTACTGGCTGATGATACTGTACTACTGGCTGATGATACTGTACTACTAGCTGATGATATTGTACTACTGGCTGATGATACTGTACTACTGGCTGATGATACTGTACTACTAGCTGATGATATTGTACTACTGGCTGATGATATTGTAATACTGGCTGATGATACTGTACTACTGGCTGATGATACTGTACTACTAGCTGATGATATTGTACTACTGGCTGATGATACTGTACTACTAGCTGATGATATTGTACTACTGGCTATGATACTGTACTACTGGCTGATGATACTCTACTATTGGCTGATGATACTGTACTACTGGCTGATGATACTGTACTACTGGCTAATGATACTATACTACAGGCTGATGATACTGTACTACTAGCTGATGATACTGTACTACTAGCTGATGATACTGCACTACTGGCTGATGATACTGTACTACTGGCTGATGATACTGTACTACTTACTGGCTGATAATACTGTACTACTGGCTGATGATACTGTACTACTGGCTGATGATACTGTGCTACTAGCTGATGATACTGTACTACTAGCTCATGATACTGTACTGCTAGCTGATGATGCTTTACTACTAGATGATGATACTGTACTATTGGCTGATGATACTCTACTGCTGGCTAATGATAATGTATTACTAGCTGTTGGTACTATATTTCTAGCTGATGATACAGTATTACTAGCCGGTGATACTGTACTACTAGCTGATGGTACTGTATTACTAGCTGATGATACTGTACAACTAGCTGAAGATACGTAACTACTAACTGATGATACTGTATAACTGGCTGATGATACTGTAATACTAGTTGATGATATTGTTACTAGCTGATGATACTGTATTACTAGCTGATGATACTATATTACTAGCTGATGATACTGTATTACTAGCTGATGATACTGTATTACTAGCTGATGATACTGTACTAATAGCCGATGATACTGTACTACTAACTGATAATACTGTACTACTAACTGATGATACTGTACTACTAGCAGAAAATTCTAAAGATCTACAACAATTACTTAATGAAATAAACACGACAATCAAAAAAATATGGGTTAGATATAAATATCAAAAAAACTAAAAGTATGATCATAAAGAAAGCAAATTCTCAAGACCTACAAATAAATATAAAAGTTTGAATGAGTAGTCCAGGAGACAGTTCAGAACTACAACTACCTTGGCCATACTATTACCAGTAATGGAAAATGCACAACTAAAATAAATAAAAGAATAGGAATAGCAAAAAGTAATTTTAATGTCATGAAACGTATTCTAACATCAAAACAAATAACACCAGGGCTAAAACTCGGAATAGCAAAATGTTATGTCTTCAAAGTCTTTACCACAGTGGCCGTGTCGGTGGGGCACGTTGGCTTTCATATCACAACTGGATGCCTGATCTTGATAGGCACAGCCAAACTATATAGTAGTCCGTCTTTGACTGAGAGATAAACTTGTAGTCCGCCCTTGACTGAGAGATAAACTTGTAGTCCGCCCTTGACTGAGAGATAAACTTGTAGTCCGTCCTTGACTGAGAGATAAACTTGTAGTCCGTCCTTGACTGAGAGATAAACTTGTAGTCCGTCCTTGACTGAGAGATAAACTTATAGTCCGCCCTTGACTGAGAGATAAACTTGTAGTCCGTCCTTGACTGGGAGATAAACTTGTAGTCCGCCCTTGACTGAGAGATAAACTTATAGTCCGCCCTTGACTGAGAGATAAACTTATAGTCCGCCCTTGACTGAGAGATAAACTTGTAGTCCGCCCTTGACTGAGAGATAAACTTATAGTCCGCCTTGACTGAGAGATAAACTTGTAGTCCGTCCTTGACTGAGAGATAAACTTGTAGTCCGTCATTGACTGGGAGCCAAACTTGTGATCCAACCTTGACTGACAGCTAACCTTATGGTCCGACCTTGACTGAGAGCTAAACTTATGGTCCGACCTTGACTGAGAGCTAAACTTATGGTCCGCCCTTGACTGAGAGATAAACTTGTAGTCCGACCTTGACTGACAGCTAAACTTATGGTCCGACCTTGACTGAGAGCTAAACTTGTAGTTTAACCTTGACTAACAGCCAAACTTGTGGGGCCTACCTGACAGACACAATCAAACTTGTGGGGCCTACCTGACAGACACAATCAAACTTGTGGGGCCTACCTGACAGACACAATCAAACTTGTGGGGCCTACCTGACAGACACAACCAAACTTGTGGGCCTACCTGACAGACACAACCAAACTTGTGGGGCCTACCTGACAGACACAACCAAACTTGTGGGGCCTACCTGACAGACACAATCAAACTTGTGGGGCCTAGTGATGGTTTCACCTCGTTGTAGCAGCAGCTGAACTATGACGAACTGGTTTTTCTGGGCGGCCAAGTTCAGAGGCGTCACGTAGCTGGGAAATGGGAGCCCCTCTCAGGCTGTGGAGAGAAAGACACTGCATTCTCCAGAGTCGACTCTGTGTGTACATGTGTGTACATAAATATAACCATTACTGTACATGTACAATATAGTATGTGGTGTGTACATAACTATTATCATCTTGAAGCTGCTTTACGGCAAGTAGATTCACAGCACCAGGATGATATCGTATCCTGTACGATGGCATTGGTCAGTGAAGAGTGGTTGTTTGAGACAGCTGTCCTGACTGGCAAGGACCTCACGATAACTCTGGGATATCGAGTCATCACTGTGCAGGCTAGCCGCGATAGCTCAGTGGTTAGTGAACTGGACTGCAAAGGACAGGAGGTAGGGTTCGATCCCAACTGACGGCTTCCGGTTCACCCAGCCTTTAATGGGTACCGAATTTTTTTCTGGGAGAGCAAAGCGGCATGGGCGTAATACCGACCACATTACCACAAAAATCAAATGCTGAAGGTCTGTAAAATTTATGGTCACTAACACCATATTCCCTATACGCCACTTGGCGTGACGGGGGGTACTTTACTTTTTTTTTTTACTGTGCAGTCTACGATAGGCAGAATTTTGGAGTCGATTGATGGCAGGGAGCAGGATGTCGGAGTCTATTGTTGGCAGGGAGCAGGATGTTGGAGTCTATTGTTGGCAGGGAGCAGGATGTTGGAGTCTATTGTTGGCAGGGATCAGGATGTTGGAATCTATTGTTGGCGGAGAGCAGGATGTTGGAGTCTATTGTTGGCAGGGAGCAGGATGTTGGAGTCTATTGTTGGCGGAGAGCAGGATGTTGGAGTCTATTGTTGGCAGGGAGCAGGATGTTGGAATCTATTGTTGGCGGAGAGCAGGATGTTGGAGTCTATTGTTGGCGGAGAGCAGGATGTTGGAGTCTATTGTTGGCGGAGAGCAGGATGTTGGAGTCTATTGTTGGCGGAGAGCAGGATGTTGGAATCTATTGTTGGCGGAGAGCAGGATGTTGGAGTCTATTGTTGGCGGAGAGCAGGATGTTGGAGTCTATTGTTGGCAGGGAGCAGGATGTTGGAATCTATTGTTGGCGGAGAGCAGGATGTTGGAGTCTATTGTTGGCAGGGAGCAGGATGTTGGAATCTATTGTTGGCGGAGAGCAGGATGTCGGAGTCTATTGTTGGCAGGGAGCAGGATGTTGGAGTCTATTGTTGGCGGAGAGCAGGATGTTGGAGTCTATTGTTGGCAGGGAGCAGGATGTTGGAGTCTATTGTTGGCAGGGAGATAACCTGCAGGATGTTGGAGTCTATTGTTGGCAGGGAGCAGGATGTTGGAGTCTATTGTTGGCAGGGAGATAACCTGCAGGATGTTGGAGTATATTGTTGGCAGGGAGCAGGATGTTGGAGTCTATTGTTGGCAGGGAGATAACCTGCAGGATGTTGGAGTATATTGTTGGCAGGGAGCAGGATGTTGAAGTCTATTGTTGGCAGGGAGATTACCTGCAGGATGTTGGAGTATATTGTTGGCAGGAGCAGGATGTTGGAGTCTATTGTTGGCAGGGAGATTACCTGCAGGATGTTGGGGTCGATTGTTGGCAGAGAAATAACCTGCCAACTTGAACTCAGCCGTTCCTTTTAATCTAATAACAGGAGAGACCGTCTCATTGAGAGACTACGAGAGGTCACCCGAGAGATAACGCGACGAGAGGTCAACGAGAGGTCACCAGGTAGACTTTCATATAAGGAAAAATGGGCGGGTAGACTCTCATATAAGAAAAAAATGTAGACTCATATAAGAAAAAATGTAGACTCTCATATAAGGAAAAAACGGCTGGCAGCAAAAAATCTGCCGGTAGACTATTTATATAAGGAAAATTCTGCTGCTGGAAGAGTTTTACTCCTCCAATCACTGAAACATCACTACTGTCAGAGCTGTACACACACCATCAAATGTAGAGTGAGATCAGGCGTCAGCGCTGTACACACAACATCAACTGTACAGTGAGATCAGGAGTCAGAGCTGTACACACAACATCAACTTTGGGGGCCTCGGTAGCCTAGTTGAGAAAACCACTCAACTGGACTACCGACGTTCGGACAACCCGTGTTCGATTCCCGCTGGGAGCAGTGTGAGTTGTACTCGTGGTTGAAAAAAAAAAAAAAAAAATACCCCACGGTCGACCCAGCCGTTGGCAGAAATGGGTACCAGGGTATTACCCTGGGAAGGTGAGGAATGTTACCTCGCATCTGAGTTTAGATGCTTGAGGCGACACTATACAGAAATATCCAAACATTTCTGGATAGGCGGCCGAGCACATATGGGTGGAAACTCGCGTGCTAAGACGCCGGTTCAAGTCTCGTACTTTACCTTTACCTTTACCTTTACCTTTACCTTTACCTTTACCTTTACACAACATCAACTGTACAGTGAGATCAGCAGTCAGAGCTGTACACACACCATCAACTGTACAGTGAGATCAGGAGTCAGCACTGTACACACACCATCAACTGTACAGTGAGATCAGGAGTCAGCGCTGTACACACACCATCAACTGTAGAGTGAGATCAGGAGTCAGCGCTGTACACACACCATCAACTGTACAGTGAGATCAGGAGTCAGCGCTGTACACACACCATCAACTGTAGAGTGAGATCAGGAGTCAGCACTGTACACACACCATCAACTGTAGAGTGAGATCAGGAGTCAGCACTGTACACACACCATCAACTGTACAGTGAGATCAGGAGTCAGCACTGTAGTACACACACCATCAACTGTACAGTGAGATCAGGAGTCAGCACTGTACACACACCATCAACTGTACAGTGAGATCAGGAGAGCGTGGCGAGTGGGAGAAGCGCCGTTACACAACAAAGGCATGGCCGGCCACACAGACCCTGTTTGGGACAGCCGTTACGAGTCCACTGATAATGGTTTATATATGAGCCTGTAGGACTCAAGAGTCAAGCTCGGTGCGGGTAGTTTGGGGAACTGATAGGGCGGACTAGAAGTGCGCATAGTCATCGAGCTACAGGGATATGCGTGTGGTATTGATTTGAGGAATCATTGTGGGGAAAAAATCTGTCTATGCCTGGCCAATTTGACGAGTTTCCTGTTGATGCCCTCAAGGCTGACAACGCCCCAGTGACTGAGAAGCCTGCGCTGTCAGCAGTAACGACGGAGGAGCGTTAAGTTGCGTCTTGTCGGGTCGTGAGCAAGCGTGCCATCAAGGAGACACAGAAAACAATGGATCAATGTCATGCCGGTATGTGGCAGCACATGCTGCATTATTTGATACATTCACGCGACTGAGTCACGTGACTGATGATATACCGCGTTAGTGAGTAGGAAACATTGAAGATTGACAGAAGAAAGTAGGCAAGGACGAATGAGGGATACCCGTACAGTGGTTAACATTTCGCTTGAGCGAGTTGACATTTACTGGTGTAGATCTGTTTAGTGACAAAATGTAACATGGCATATTGACATCACGTATGGCATACATGGACTGACTAGTCGTATAACTCGATCTATCGTCGTAACACAGCGTCCGCATCTTGTTGTTACGACCTTTCTGTGGTAGCCACTTGTTATTGACAGTACTTGGGACAAAATAACAGTACACGCTACTATCATATCTGACCAATTTGGGACAACAGTACACGTTACTGTCAGATATGACCCACTTGGGACACTAGTACACGTCACCGTAAGAAATGACCCACTAGGGACAACAGTACACGTCACGTCAGATCTAACCCACACACTTGGGACACCAGTACACGGTACTGTCAGATCTGACCCACTTGGGACACCAGTACGCGTCACCGTGCGATCTGACCTACTTGGGACACCAGTAAACGTCACCATGAGGACTGACCCACTAGGGACAACAGTACACGTCACGTCAGATCTAACCCACCCACTTGGGACACCAGTACACGACATCGTGAGATCTGACCCACTTGGGACACCAGTACACGACATCGTGAGATCTGACCCACTTGGGACACCAGTACACGACATCGTGAGATCTGACCCACTTGGGACACCAGTACACGACATCGTGAGATCTGACCCACTTGGGACACCAGTACACGACATCGTGAGATCTGACCCACTTGGGACACCAGTACACGACATCGTGAGATGGAATCAACAAAGAATTCCCTTTCAACTAGTAGAAGTTTAAACCCAACAATAAACACCATGTTTTGGACCCAACAGTGCAAAAGCCCACAGGCGGCGAGACTGACAATGTATAGACACGAGCCAACGAGAAGACTTACCTTGAAGAAGAGATCGGTCTCGCCCATCCTCCTCATCCTCTTGGATGTGTCCAGGTAGCTGGGATGTCTGAGGGTGACCTCGGCGATGCTCGTGTAGCCGGAGTCAATGGCCTGCAACAGCGCCTCGTGAACGTTCTCGGGGTTGGACAGATACAAGAGTATGTCCACGAGCTGAGGACGTGGGGAGAGACTTTCTGAGTGTACGGCGCTAGTGGAGGTGATGACGTAATAATTGGGGGGACGGGGTGTAATAGTATATAGACTAGGAAGAGAATAGAATCATAGAATTAGAGATATAGACTAGGTAGGGAATAGAATCATAGAATGAGAGATACAGACTAGGTAGAGAATAGAATCATAGAATGAGAGATATAAACTAGGTAGAGAATAGACAGAATGAGAGATATAGACTAGGTAGGGAATAGAATCATAGAATGAGAGATATAAACTAGGTAGGGAATAGAATCATAGAATGAGAGATATAAACTAGGTAGGGAATAGAATCATAGAATGAGAGATATAAACTAGGTAGAGAATAGAATCATAGAATGAGAGATATAAACTAGGTAGGGAATAGAATCATAGAATGAGCGATATAGACTAGGAAGAGAATAGAATCATAGAATGAGAGATATAGACTAGGAAGAGAATAGAATCATATAATGAGAGATATAAACTAGGCAGGGAATAGAATCATAGAATGAGAGATATAGACTAGGTAGAGAATAGAATCATAGAATGAGAGATATAAACTAGGTAGAGAATAGAATCATAGAATGAGAGATATAAACTAGGTAGGGAATAGAATCATAGAATGAGAGACACAGACTAGGTAGAGAATAGAATCATAGAATGAGAGATATAAACTAGGTAGAGAATAGACAGAATGAGAGATATAGACTAGGTAGAGAATAGAATCATAGATGAGAGATATAAACTAGGTAGAGATAGAATCATAGAATGAGAGATATAAACTAGGTAGGGAATAGAATCATAGAATGAGAGATATAAACTAGGTAGGGAATAGAATCATAGAATGAGAGATATAAACTAGGTAGAGAATAGAATCATAGAATGAGAGATATAAACTAGGTAGGGAATAGAATCATAGAATGAGAGATATAGACTAGGTAGAGAATAGAATCACAGAATGAGATATATAAACTAGGTAGAGAATAGAATCATAGAATGAGAGATATAAACTAGGTAGGGAATAGAATCATAGAATGAGAGATATAAACTAGGTAGGGAATAGAATCATAGAATGAGAGATATAAACTAGGCAGGGAATAGAATCATAGAATGAGAGATATAGACTAGGTAGAGAATAGAATCATAGAATGAGCTATATAAACTAGGTAGAGAATAGAATCATAGAATGAGAGATATAAACTAGGTAGGGAATAGAATCATAGAATGAGAGATACAGACTAGGTAGAGAATAGAATCATAGAATCAGAGATATAAACTAGGTAGAGAATAGACAGAATGAGAGATATAGACTAGGTAGGGAATAGAATCATAGAATGAGAGATATAAACTAGGTAGGGAATAGAATCATAGAATGAGAGATATAAACTAGGTAGGGAATAGAATCATAGAATGAGAGATATAAACTAGGTAGGGAATAGAATCATAGAATGAGAGATATAAACTAGGTAGAGAATAGAATCATAGAATGAGAGATATAAACTAGGTAGGGAATAGAATCATAGAATGAGCGATATAGACTAGGAAGAGAATAGAATCATAGAATGAGAGATATAGACTAGGAAGAGAATAGAATCATATAATGAGAGATATAACTAGGCAGGGAATAGAATCATAGAATGAGAGATATAGACTAGGTAGAGAATAGAATCATAGAATGAGATATATAAACTAGGTAGAGAATAGAATCATAGAATGAGAGATATAAACTAGGTAGGGAATAGAATCGTAGAATGAGAGACACAGACTAGGTAGAGAATAGAATCATAGAATGAGAGATATAAACTAGGTAGAGAATAGACAGAATGAGAGATATAGACTAGGTAGAGAATAGAATCATAGAATGAGAGATATAAACTAGGTAGAGAATAGAATCATAGAATGAGAGATATAAACTAGGTAGGGAATAGAATCATAGAATGAGAGATATAAACTAGGTAGGGAATAGAATCATAGAATGAGAGATATAAACTAGGTAGAGAATAGAATCATAGAATGAGAGATATAAACTAGGTAGGGAATAGAATCATAGAATGAGAGATATAAACTAGGTAGGGAATAGAATCATAGAATGAGAGATATAAACTAGTAGGGAATAGAATCATAGAATGAGAGATATAAACTAGGTAGGGAATAGAATCATAGAATGAGAGATATAAACTAGGTAGGGAATAGAATCATAGAATGAGAGATATAAACTAGGTAGGGAATAGAATCATAGAATAAGAGATATAAACTAGGTAGGGAATAGAATCATAGAATGAGAGATATAGACTAGGTAGAGAATAGAATCATAGAATGAGAGATATAAACTAGGTAGGGAATAGAATCATAGAATGAGAGATATAGACTAGGTAGAGAATAGAATCATAGAATGAGAGATATAGACTATGCAGGGAATAGAATCATAGAATGAGAGATATAGACTAGGTAGGGAATAGAATCATAGAATGAGAGATATAAACTAGGTAGAGAATAGAATCATAGAATGAGAGATATAAACTAGGCAGGGAATAGAATCATAGAATGAGAGATATAGACTAGGTAGGGAATAGAATCATAGAATGAGAGATATAAACTAGGTAGGGAATAGAATCATAGAATGAGAGATATAGACTAGGTAGGAATAGAATCATAGAATGAGAAATATAGACTAGGTAGGGAATAGAATCATAGAATGAGAGATATAAACTAGGTAGGGAACAGAATCATAGAATGAGAAATATAAACTAGGTAGGGAATAGAATCATAGAATGAGAGATATAGACTAGTAGAGAATAGAATCATAGAATGAGAGATATAAACTAGATAGGGAACAGAATCATAGAATGAGAGATATAAACTAGGTAGGGAATAGAATCATAGAATGAGAGATATAAACTAGGTAGGGAACAGAATCATCGAATGAGAGATATAGACTAGGTAGAGAATAGAATCATAGAATGAGAGATATAGACTAGGTAGGGAATAGAATCATAGAATGAGAGATATAGACTAGGTAGAGAATAGAATCATAGAATGAGAGATATAAACTAGGTAGGGAATAGAATCATAGAATGAGAGATATAGACTAGGTAGAGAATAGAATCATAGAATGAGAGATATAGATTAGATAGGGAATAGAATCATAGAATGAGAAATATAGACTAGGTAGAGAATATAATAATAGAATGAGAGATATAGACTAGGTAGAGAATATAATAATAGAATGAGAGATATAGTCTAGGTAGAGAATAGAATCATAGAATGAGAGATATAGACTAGGTAGAGAATAGAATCATAGAATGAGAGATATAAACTAGGTAGAGAATAGAATCATAGAATGAGAGATATAAACTAGGTAGGGAATAGAATCATAGAATGAGAGATATAGACTAGGTAGTGAATAGAATCATAGAATGAAAGATATAGACTAGGTAGGGAATAGAATCATAGAATGAGAGATATAGACTAGGTAGTGAATAGAATCATAGAATGAGAGATATAAACTAGGTAGGGAAAAGAATCATAGAATGAGAGATATAGACTAGGTAGAGAATAGAATCATAGAATGAGAGATATAGACTAGGTAGGGAATAGAATCATAGAATGAGAGATATAGACTAGGTAGTGAATAGAATCATAGAATGAGAGATATAAACTAGGTAGGGAAAAGAATCATAGAATGAGAGATATAGACTAGGTAGGGAATAGAATCATAGAATGAGAGATATAAACTAGGTAGGGAATAGAATCATAGAATGAGAAATATAACTTGAATAGCGTATGTTAGGGGTTACCCATAACAGATTATCATCATCAATTGCCATACCAGCATTCGAAGGTGATCATGTCTCTTCACAACTTTCCATTTGTTGTTTATCATTTCTGTTGTTGACCTTCTATCGAGCCATTCTCTTAAGCTGTCTTGTATCTTTTCTCTTTGCTTCCCTCTATCTCTTCGTCCCTCAATTTTCCCAGTGGTTACAATATATTCCAGTTGTTCCCTTCTCATTACATGGCCAAACAATGATGATTGTTTCTTCCTAATATTGGAAATTACGTCTCTATTTTGCTTTGATCTCTTTCGGAACGTTTTCATTACTCTTCTTAGCTGTTCATGGTTTTCTCATCATTCTTCTGTAAAACCACATTTCTACAGCCTCCGTGGATTTTCGTGTCTGTTGTCCTATTGTCCATGATTCGCTTCCACATGTTAAAAATGGCTCAACATAACATTTAAAAACTCGTTTTTTTTTTGTTTCTATTGTCAAAAATGGATTACACAGTATCTTCCTCATTTTTTGGAAAGCTGCTTTTGCCTGATCCATTCTGCATCTCACCTCTTTTGTACATCTTCCATCTGAGGTTAACAAAGTTCCCAAATATTTAAATTCATTTACCTGTTTTAATATTGTTCCACTTATTTTATATTAATTTTATCACTGAAGTGATATCTTTTTTTAAAAGTTTAATTCCAACAAGTGACAAAATATACATGGAAAACAAACCAGTAGAAGAGATCGATCACTTCATCTATCTTGGAAGTCACATTGATCGAGAAGGGGATACGAGCAAAGAAATTAGAATCAGACTGGCTAAAGCAGCAATGTCTTTCAGAAGCCTTGAAAAGTTGTGGAAATCAAAACTCATTAGCACAAACACAAAACTTAGGCTATTCAAATCAATGTACTATCAACCCTTACGTATGCGTGTGAAAGCTGGAAAACAACAAGAGATATAGAAACAAAGTTGAACGCATTCGAAAATAAATGTCTAAGGAAAATACTTGGTATAGAATGGAACGAATTCAAAACAAACGAGGAAATTAGAGAAATCGCCAATCAACCACTAATATCTTCAGTAATAAAGAAAAGACGATGGTCATACGTTGGACATGTGATGAGAAGAGATAATAATCGAATAGCAAAGCAAGCCCTCATATGGGAAACAACAGGTAAAAGAAAAAGAGGAAGACCCAGGGAGACACTGAGAAGAACATTGATGAGAGAGGCAAGAGCAGCAGGAATCGGCTCCCTCAATGAGATAGAACTGCTTGCACAGAACAGAGACAGATGGCGAGATTTGATAAAATATCTTTAAAAGAAAACTGCTAGAACAAAAATTCATATAGGAGAAGGTGTATCTTGGTCTACGCCCTATGGGCCGGTTACGGCTCGAAAGGTCAATAGATAGATAGATAGATATCTTTTTCTTTGTTGTTACCATTACCTCTTTCTTTTTGCTATTAAGGCTGGAGTCCTTTATTTTTGCTTTCTTTCACTATAATGTCCAACATTTCTTGTAACTCATTTTCACTCTTAGCGATTAAGACTGTATCATCAGCATACCTTAGATTATTTATATTATGACCTCCAAGTTATTCTGGCATGCCCCTTATCGATCTTAAAACAATCTCACTATAAATATTAAACAAATCTGGTGACAGCACACAACCTTGTCTAACACCCTGTTTTATTTGTTGAAACATTCCCAATTGGTTTCCAGTTCTTATGACCGCTGTTTGTTGCCAGTACATGTTCTTTATTGTTCTTAGATCGTTGCTGTCTACGTGTATGCCTTCTAAAATTGTAATTATTTCTTGGTACTTTACTTTGTCAAATACTTTGTTATAATCTATGAAACATAGGTATAGATGTGCTTTCACCTCTATGTCTTTCTTTTAAAGATCTTATGATCTATATGTCATAGCTCGTTCCTTTACCTCTAACAAAACCACACTGTTCATCGCTAATTTCTGGACTGATTTTGTTTCGCATTCTTCGCATGATGATTCTTAGTAATATCGTAGTCATGTGACCTATCTTAACGGAGTATAGAAGAGCAGTAGCAAAGTTAGGAATAGAAAATGTTAGCTTCTAGAGGAAGGGTCGGGGATTTAAACAGAATGTCACTTTCCTCCCAAGGTCGATGTCACAGGTCCCGATGTCAACACTTGATAAACAAATGGAGGAGGGAGCATGTTAGGTTTGTGAGGGAGATAGATCACTCTCAGAATACATACAATGACATTGTGTTGACATTCATGGGGTTAGCTTAATGTCAAGATGCAGCTTTGTTCAAATTTTGACACAAAAATCAGAGATGAACGTCTCTTGTGATTTGTTGAAAGGTCAACAGTGGGAAACCGAGCCGATAAATTATGCAAATGAGAAAGGGGTGCTAAACCGAATGTTTTAGCAGAATTAAAGATACAGAGATACAGACAGAGATGTAGAAACGATGAGTGTCAGTCAGAGACAGAAATAAAGGAACTAAAAGGGACAATGTCAGAGACAGAAATAAAGGAACTGAAAGGGACAATGTCAGAGACAGAAATAACAGAACTTAAAGGGACAATTTCAAAGACAGAAATGAAGGAACTTAAAGGGACAATTTCAGAGACAGAAATGAAGGAACTGAAAGGGACAATATCAGAGACAGAAATGAAGGAACTGAAAGGGACAATATCAGAGACAGAAATGAAGGAACTGAAAGGGACAATATCAGAGACAGAAATGAAGGAACTGAAAGGGACAATATCAGAGATAGAAATGAAGGAACTGAAAGGGACAATATCAGAGACAGAAATGAAGGAACTGAAAGGGACAATATCAGAGACAGAAATGAAGGAACTGAAAGGGACAATATCAGAGACAGAAATGAAGGAACTGAAATGGACAATGTCAGAGACAGAAATGAAGGAACTGAAAGGAACAATGTCAGAGACAGAAATGAAGGAAATGAAAGGGACAATATCAGAGACAGAAATGAAGGAACTGAAAGGGACAATATCAGAGACAGAAATGAAGGAGATGAAAGGGACAATATCAGAGATAGAAATGAAGGAACTGAAAGGGACAATATCAGAGATAGAAATGAAGGAACTGAAAGGGACAATATCAGAGATAGAAATTAAGGAACTGAAAGGGACAATATCAGAAACAGAAATTAAGGAAATGAAAGCGACAATATCAGAGATAGAAATGAAGGAACTGAAAGGGACAATATCAGAGACAGAAATGAAGGAACTGAAAGGGACAATATCAGAGATAGAAATGAAGGAACTGAAAGGGACAATATCAGAGATAAAAATGAAGGAACTGAAAGGGACAATATCAGAGACAGAAATGAAGGAACCGAAAGGGACAATATCAGAGATAGAAATGAAGGAATTGAAAGGGACAATATTTGATATAGAAATGAAGGAACTGAAAGGGACAATATCAGAGACGAAATTAAGGAACTGAAATCGACAATATCAGAGATAGAATTAAGGAACTGAAAGGGACAATATCAGAGACAGAAATGAAGAAACTGAAAGGGACAATATCAGAGATAGAAATGAAGGAACTGAAAGGGACAATATCAGAGACAGAAATGAAGGAACTGAAAGGGACAATATCAGAGACAGAAATGAAGGAACTGAAAGGGACAATATCAGAGACAGAAATGAAGGAACTGAAAGGGAAAATGTCAGAGACAGAAATGAAGGAACTGAAAGGGACAATATCAGGGATAGAAATGTAGGAACTGAAAGGGACAATGTAGGGGACAAAAATGAAGGAACTTAAAGGGACAATGTCAGAGACAGAAATGAAGGAACTTAAAGGGACAATTAAACTGAAATAACTGGGACAGTGGAGGGAATGACGTGTGACAGGACAAGCACCCGAGTTACCTCCTTGTTCTCGTTCTTAACGGCCAGGCGTAGTGGCGTCCTGCCCAGGGCATCAGTACAGTCCACGTTCAAGTTGGGGTACTCTTCCAGCAGCCCTTGACCATCATTACGTCACCAAAGTCCACTGCGTGCAGGAACTCCTCTTCCACCTCTGGTAGCTGCATCTGTGTCCTCTCTGGCGCAGGCGACGCATTATCCTTGCTGGCTGTCCCGAACAAAGTCATCGTGACTGAAGGCCAGCTGTCGTGTGTAGGATAGAATGATACACTGTCTTCCCTGTCACAGTCAGCTTTGGTTCTGTTGTGGGTACATCATGTAAGGAGTAGATCAGAATGATGTCTGGCTTTATACACACAACACTAGGGCCGTTGTGTGAATGGAAGGACCATGTGGTGGAAACATCTTGTTGAGATGTCAACTCTCACACGCGCAACATTAGCAAAGTTACGACACCATCAGTTCCAGGAATGATGTGTATGGCGTCTTCTCTATAGCAGGTAACATAGGGTCAGCTGAATGGACAGAGCTGTTTAAGCAGCAACGACCGTGTCCTCTCATACACTCAAGGTCAACAAGCTGGGAGCTCTCGATATAGTAGGTCTGTGGACACAAATAAGAGAAATATGAGAGAGAGATAAAATAAATGTGAGAGAGAGGAAGAGAAATGTGAGGGAGAGGGAGAGAAATGTGAGGGAGAGGAAGAGAAATGTGAGGGAGAGGGAGAGAAATGTGAGGGAGAGGGAGAGAAATGTGAGGAGAGGGAAATGTGAGGGAGAGGAAGAGAAATGTGAGGGAGAGGGAGAGAAATGTGAGGGGGGAGCACCGTCTTGTCTCCAACATTTCCGATGCTCCCATCTATGTTGTACAAACATCATCCTGCCTCTAACATTTCTGATGCTCCCATCTATGTTGTACAAAGATAGTCCTGCCACAACATTTCTGATTCTCCCATCTATGTTGTACAAAGATAGTCCTGCCTCCAACATTTCTGATTCTCCCATCTATGTTGTACAAAGATAGTCCTGCCTCCAACATTTCTGATTCTCCCATCTATGTTGTACAAACATCATCCTGCCTCTAACATTTCTGATTCTCCCATCTATGTCGTACAAAGATAGTCCTACCTCCAACATTTCTGATTCTCCCATCTATGTTGTACAAAGATAGTCCTGCCTCCAACATTTCTGATTCTCCCATCTATGTTGTACAAACATTATCCTGCCTCTAACATTTCTGATTCTCCCATCTACGTCGTACAAAGATAGTCCTGCCTATAACATTTCTGATTCTCCCATCTATGTCGTACAAAGATAGTCCTGCCACCAACATTTCTGATTCTCCCATCTATGTTGTACAAAGATAGTCCTGCCACCAACATTTCTGATTCTCCCATCTATGTTGTACAAAGATAGTCCTGCCACCAACATTTCTGATTCTCCCATCTATGTTGTACAAAGATAGTCCTGCCATCAACATTTCTGATGCTCCCATCTATGTTGTACAAAGATAGTCCTGCCACCAACATTTCTGATGCTCCCATCTATGTTGTACAAAGATAGTCCTGCCACCAACATTTCTGATGCTTCCATCTATGTTGTACAAACATCGTCCTGCCACCAACATTTCTGATGCTTCCATCTATGTTGTACAAACATCGTCCTGCCACCAACATTTCTGATTCTCCCATCTATGTCGTACAAAGATAGTCCTGCCTCCAACATTTCTGATTCTCCCATCTATGTTGTACAACGATAGTCCTACCTCCAACATTTCTGATTCTCCCATCTATGTTGTACAAACATCGTCCTCCCTCCAACATTTCTGATTCTCCCATCTATGTTGTACAAAGATAGTCCTACCTCCAACATTTCTGATTCTCCCATCTATGTTGTACAAAGATAGTCCTGCCTCCAGCATTTCTGATTCTCCCATCTATGTTGTACAAACATCGTCCTCCCTCCAACATTTCTGATTCTCCCATCTATGTTGTACAAAGATAGTCCTACCTCCAACATTTCTGATGCTCCCATCTATGTTGTACAAAGATAGTCCTGCCACCAACATTTCTGATGCTCCCATCTATGTTGTACAAAGATAGTCCTGCCTCCAACATTTCTGATGCTCCCATCTATGTTGTACAAAGATAGTCCTGCCTCTAACATTTCTGATTCTCCCATCTATGTTGTACAAACATCGTCCTCCCTCCAACATTTCTGATTCTCCCATCTATGTTGTACAAACAGCGTCCTCCCTCCAACATTTCTGATTCTCCCATCTATGTTGTACAAACATCGTCCTCCCTCCAACATTTCTGATTCTCCCATCTATGTTGTACAAAGATAGTCCTACCTCCAACATATCTGATGCTCCCATCTATGTTGTAGAAAGATAGTCCTGCCTCTAACATTTCTGATGCTCCCATCTATGTTGTACAAAGATAGTCCTACCTCCAACATTTCTGATGCTCCCATCTATGTTGTACAAAGATAGTCCTACCTCCAACATTTCTGATGCTCCCATCTATGTTGTACAAAGATAGTCTTGCCTCCAACATTTCTGATGCTCCCATCTATGTTGTACAAAGATAGTCCTGCCACCAACATTTCTGATGCACCCATCTATGTTGCACAAAGATAGTCCTGCCACCAACATTTCTGATTCTCCCATCTATGTTGTACAAAGATAGTCCTGCCACCAACATTTCTGATGCTCCCATCTATGTTGTACAAAGATAGTCCTACCTCCAACATTTCTGATGCTCCCATCTATGTTGTACAAAGATAGTCCTACCTCCAACATTTCTGATGCTCCCATCTATGTTGTACAAAGATAGTCTTGCCTCCAACATTTCTGATGCTCCCATCTATGTTGTACAAAGATAGTCCTGCCACCAACATTTCTGATGCACCCATCTATGTTGCACAAAGATAGTCCTGCCACCAACATTTATGATTCTCCCATCTATGTTGTACAAAGATAGTCCTGCCTCTAACATTTCTGATTCTCCCATCTATGTTGTACAAACATCGTCCTCCTCCAACATTTCTGATTCTCCCATCTATGTTGTACAAACAGCGTCCTCCCTCCAACATTTCTGATTCTCCCATCTATGTTGTACAAACATCGTCCTCCCTCCAACATTTCTGATTCTTCCATCTATGTTGTACAAAGATAGTCCTGCCTCCAACATTTCTGATGCTCCCATCTATGTTGTGCAAACATCGTCCTCCCTCCAACATTTCTGATTCTTCCATCTATGTTGTACAAAGATAGTCCTGCCACCAACATTTCTGATGCCCCCATCTATGTTGTACAAAGATAGTCCTACCTCCAACATTTCTGATGCTCCCATCTATGTTGTACAAAGATAGTCCTGCCACCAACATTTCTTATTCTCCCATCTATGTTGTACAAAGATAGTCCTGCCACCAACATTTCTGATTCTCCCATCTATGTTGTACAAAGATAGTCCTGCCACCAACATTTCTGATGCTCCCATCTGACACAATAATCAAAGCATTGATTGATCGACGCCATCAAACACTGACACAAGAAGGTTACTTCTCTTACCTCTTGACAACAAAATCTATACATAGATTCATTTAAATGGAGATTCATGAGACCAAAAGCGGCAATGATGTTGACATATTGGAGTTGTTTCCCATTCCGAAGTAATAGACAAGACTATTTGCAGCCAGGACCGACGTAGTGAGTTCCTCGCTAAATTCTGTATTGATCATCACAATGGGTGTCTGCACGGAGCGTATATTGACGACTATCTTGCGACACCCCAGATAGCGCGTTATTTCGCCTCACTAGTCAGCTCGACAGTTCACCCAGCTCCACGAGTAATGATTTCTATATCAGATTTACTTGTAAAAACAACGCTCGGTGACAATTGTTCCACAGTTTTCTAGATTTCTTCTTTCTTTTAATGTGTTCTCAGTCTAAGGACATCGGAGCAATGAGTGTGTGGTTTGAGTATGTGGGTTGGGTGTATGGGTTGAGTGTGTGAGTTGAGTGTATGGGTTGAGTGTGTGGGTTACTTGTTTGGATTGAGTTTGTGGCTTACTTGTTTGGATTGAGTGTGTGAGTTAAGCGTGTGGGTTGAGTGTGTGGGTTGGGTGTATGGGTTGACTGTAGGGGTTACGTGTTTGGGTTGGGTGTATGGGTTGACTGTAGGGGTTACGTGTTTGGGTTGAGTGTTTGGGTTGAGTGTTTGGGTTGAGTGTTGGGTTGAGTGTTTGAAATGGTTATTGGGTTGGGCGTTTGGGTTGACTGTTTGGTTTTGGGTTGGGTGTTTGGGTTTGACAATTTGGGTTCCCTGTTTGGGTTTGGTGTTTGGTTTGGGTGATTGGGTTGAGTGTTTGAAAATAGTTTTGGGTTTAGTGTTTGGGTTGAGTGTTTGGATTGATTATTGGGTTGGGTGTTTGAGTTGCGTGTTGGGGTTGCGTGTTTTGGGAGTGTGAAGGTTGAGTGTTTGGATTGAGTTTTTGTGTTGAGTGTGTGGGTTGACTATTGGGTTAAGTGTTTGGGTTGACTGTTTGGTTTTGGGTTGACAATTTGGGTTCGATGTTTGGGTTTGGTGTTTGGGTTGAGTGTTTGTGTTGAGTGTTTGCTTACGTTGAGCCGTGTCGGTTGGGTGTGTCAGTTGGGTGTTTGGGTTGATCATTTGGGTTGAGTGTTTGGGTTAAGTTTTTGGGTTGAATGTTTGGGTGTGTGGGTATAGGTTGGATTGAGAGTTGGGTTAAAAGTTTGGATTGAAAGTTTGGGTTTGTGTGTCGAATTAGATTTTGTGCGCTAGTGAAATGATAAGCTGCTTGAGGAGACAAGTTATATGAGGAGACAGGTGTGGTGATATGATAGATTGTGTGGGGAGACAAGTGTGGTGATATGATAGATTGTGTGGGGAGACAAGTGTGGTGATATGATAGATTGTGTGGAGAGACAAGTGTGGTGATATGATAGATTGTGTGGGGAGACAAGTGTGGTGATGTGATAGATTGTGTGGGGAGACAAGTGTGGTGATATGATAGATTGTGTGGGGAGACAAGTGTGGTGATATGATAGATTGTGTGGGGAGACAAGTGTCGTGATATGATAGATTGTGTGGGGAGACAAGTGTGGTGATATGATAGATTGTGTGGGGAGACAAGTGTGGTGATATGATAGATTGTGTGGTGAGACAGGTGTGGTGATATGATAGATTGTGTGGGGAGATAGGTGTAGTGATATGATAGATTGTGTGGGGAGACAAGTGTGGTGATATGATAGATTGTGTGGGGAGACAGGTGTGGTGATATGATAGATTGTGTGGGGAGACAAGTGTGGTGATATGATAGATTGTGTGGGGAGACAAGTGTGGTGATATGATAGATTGTGTGGGGAGACAAGTGTGGTGATATGATAGATTGTGTGGGGAGACAAGTGTGGTGATATGATAGATTGTGTGGGGTTTACTGACAGCTCTTGACCCGAGTACGTATCATGTATGTGTATCTCTATGTATTATGTATATACATATCTATGTATTATGAATATATATCTTTATATATCATATATATATTTATATATATATATATATATATATATATACATGTATATATATATATATATATATAATATATATATATATATATATGTATCATGTATATGTATCTCTATGTTCATGTATATATGTAACATATATATATATATATATATGTATTATGTATATATTACTTTATGTATCATGTATGTTTCTCTATGTATCATATATATATATATATATATATATATATGTATCATGTATGTTTCTCTATGTATCCTTTATATATATATATATATATATATATATATATATATATATACATGTATTATGTATATATTTCTTTAAATATCATGTATGTTTCTCTATGTATCATATATATATACATGTATTATGTATATATTTCTTTATGTATCATGTACATTCCTTCACGTGCTGCTACTAACCCAAACACACACACACATATATATATATTATTTCCTCATTCTCCTATAGGCCTGGGCACTCAAGTTTGTCAAGCTGTTTTTTTTTTTTACAAATTTGTCACAAAGCTAAAGTAAAGAAAAGTGGCCGAGGGAAAGCTCACAGATTGGCATCACCGGAGATAAACTAGAGTGGGATGACTGTGTACAAACAAAGCTCATGGCGATCAGCAAATCTAACGATCGATTATTTGGAATATCTCATCCAATATTTATCAGAGAAGGAGATATCGACTGAGATACCACTGGTTTGTTGGCTATTGCGCATGTGCCCGGCCTGAGAGCTTCTAGTCACGAAGTGGTCACAGAACACTGAACATGCCTGTTGTTGCGTTCAGCGGGTTGTTGATGTTGCGGAGGCAGGTCATGAAGGGCGGGGATGGTGGGTTGGCTGTCAGTGAGGAGGCCAGGGTTGTGGGTTGGCTGTTAGTGAGGAGACCAGGTTGGTGGGTTGGTGGTTGTCAGTGAGGAGGGAGGGTGGTGGTGGTTAGCTGTCAGTGAGGAGCGGAGGGTTGGTGGGTTAGCTGTCAGTGAGGAGCGGAGGGTTGGTGGGTGGCTGTCAGCGAGGAGGAAGGGTTGGTGGGTTATCTGTCTGTAAGGAGGGAGGGTTGGTGGGTTAACTGTCAGTGAGGAGGGAGGGTTGGCTGTCAGTGAGGAGGGAGGGTTGGTGGGTTACCTGTCAGTGAGGAGGGAGGGTTGGTGGGTTAACTATCAGTGAGGAGGGAGGGTTGGTGGGTTGGCTGTCTGTGAGGAGCTGAGGGTTGGTGGATTAGCTGTCAGTGAGGAGGAAGGGTTGGTGGGTTAGCTGTCAGTGAGGAGGGAGGGTTGGTGGGTTGGCTATCAGTGAGGAGGGAGGGTTGGTGGGTTAGCTGTCAGTGAAGAGGGAGGGTTGGTGGGTTAGCTGTCAGTGAGGAGGGAGGGTTGGTGGTTAGCTGTAAGTGAGGAGGGAGAGTTGGTGGGTTGGCTGTCAGTGAGGAGGAAAGGTTGGTGGGTTGGCTGCCAGTGAGGAGGGAGGTTTGGTGGGTTAGCTGTCAGTGAGGAGGGAGGGTTGGTGGGTTAGCTGTCAGTGAGGAGGGAGGTTGGTGGGTTGGCTGTCAGTGAGGAGGAAGGGTTGGTGGGTTAGCTGTCAGTAAGGAGGGAGGGTTGGTGAGTTAACTGTCAGTGAGGAGGGAGGGTTGGCTGTCAGTGAGGAGGGAGGGTTGGTGGGTTGGCTGTCAGTGAGGAGGGAGAGTTGGTGGGTTGGCTGTCAGTGAGGAGGGAGGGTTGGTGGTTGGCTGTCTGTGAGGAGCGAGGGTTGGTGGGGTGGCTGTCAATGAGGAGGGAGGGTTGGTGGGTTGGCTGTCAGTGAGGAGGGAGGGTGGTAGGTTGGCTGTCTGTGAGGAGGGAGGGTTGGTGGGTTAGCTGTCAGTGAGGTTGAAGGGTTGGTTGGTTGGCTGTCAGTGAGGAGGGAGGGTGGTGGGTTAGCTGTCAGTGAGGAGGGAGGGTTGGTGGGTGGCTGTCAGTGAGGAGGGAGGGTTGGTGGGTTAGCTGTCAGTGAGGAGGGAGGGTTGGTGGGTTAGCTGTCAGTGAGGAGGGAGGGTTGGTGGGTTAGCTGTCAGTGAGGAGGGAGGGTTGGTGGGTTAGCTGTCAGTGAGGAGGGAGGGTTGGTGGGTTAGCTGTCAGTGAGGAGGGAGGGTTGGTGGGGTTAGCTGTCAGTGAGGAGCGGAGGGTTGGTGGGTTAGCTGTCAGTGAGGAGGGAGGGTTGGTGGGTTAGCTGTCAGTGAGAGGGAGGGTTGGTGGGTTAGCTGTCAGTGAGGAGGGAGGGTTGGTGGGTTAGCTGTCAGTGAGGAGCGGAGGCTTGGTGGGTTAGCTGTCAGTGAGGAGGGAGGGTTGGTGGGTTGGCTGTCAGTGAGGAGGAAGTGTTGGTGGGTTATCTGTCAGTAAGGAGGGAGGGTTGGTGGGTTAACTGTCAGTGAGGAGGGAGGGTTGGCTGTCAGTGAGGAGGGAGGGTTGGTGGGTTACCTGTCAGTGAGGAGGGAGGGTTGGTGGGTTAACTGTCAGTGAGGAGGGAGGGTTGGTGGGTTGGCTGTCTGTGAGGAGCTGAGGGTTGGTGGGTTAGCTGTCAGTGAGGAGGAAGGGTTGGTGGGTTAGCTGTCAGTGAGGAGGGAGGGTTGGTGGGTTGGCTGTCAGTGAGGAGGGAGGGTTGGGGTTAGCTGTCAGTGAAGAGGGAGGGTTGGTGGGTTAGCTGTCAGTGAGGAGGGAGGGTTGGTGGGTTAGCTGTCAGTGAGGATGGAGGGTTGGTGGGTTGGCTGTCTGTGAGGAGGGAGGGTTGGTGGGTTGGCTGTCAGTGAGGGGGAGGGTTGGTGGGTTAGTTGTTAGTGTTAGTGAGGAGGGAGGGTTGTGGTTGGCTGTCAGTGAGGAGGGAGGGTTGGTGGGTTGGCTGTCAGTGAGGAGGGAGAGTTGGTGGGTTGGCTGTCAGTGAGGAGGGAGGGTTGATGGGTGTCAGTGAGGATGGAGGGTTTGTGGGTTGGCTGTCAGTGAGGAGTGAGGGTTGGTGGGTTGGCTGTCAGTGAGGAGGAGGTGAGGGGTTGGTGGTACATTGAGTATGTAGCATCACTGTTAACAAAATGTGTGTGAAACTGATTTTAATGTCAAAGTGATGTGTGGGTGTGTGGATGTGTGGATGTCTGATGTGTGGATGTTGTGAGTGTGTGGATGTGTGAATGTGTGGATATGTAAATGTGTGGATGTGTGCATGTGTGGATGTGTGAATGTGTGGATGTGCCGCTAATATTTCTGTCAATAAAACTAACAACGTTGCTACAAAAGTTTATAGACTCAGTTATTGTACAACACGGGTCCAACTAGTTATAGACTCAGTTATTGTACAACACGGGCCCAACTAGTTATAGACTCAGTTATTGTACAACACGGGTCCAACTAGTTATAGACTCAGTTATTGTACAACACGGGCCCAACTAGTTATAGACTCAGTTATTGTACAACACGGGCCCAACTAGTTATAGACTCAGTTATTGTACAACACGGGCCCAACTAGTTATAGACTCAGTTATTGTACAACACGGGTCCAACTAGTTATAGACTTAGTTATTGTACAACACGGGTCCAACTAGTTATAGACTCAGTTATTGTACAACACGGGCCCAACTAGTTATAGACTCAGTTATTGTACAACACGGGCCCAACTAGTTATAGACTCAGCTATTGTACAACACGGGCCCAACTAGTTATAGACTTAGTTATTGTACAACACGGGTCCAACAAGTTATAGACTTAGTTATTATACAACACGGTCCCAACAAGTTATAGACTTAGTTATTGTACAACACGGGTCCAACAAGTTATAGACTCAGTTATTGTACAACACGGGTCCAACAAGTTATAGACTCAGTTATTGTACAACACGGGCCCAACAAGTTATAGACTTAGTTATTGTACAACACGGGTTCAACAAGTTATAGACTTAGTTATTGTACAACACGGGCCCACTAGTTATAGACTTAGTTATTGTACAACACGGGCCCAACTAGTTATAGACTTAGTTATTGTACATCACGGGTCCAACAAAGTTATAGACTCAGTTATTGTACAACACGGGCCCAACTAGTTATAGACTCAGTTATTGTACAACACGGGTCCAACTAGTTATAGACTTAGTTATTGTGCAACACGGGTCCAACAAGTTATAGACTCAGTTATTGTACAAGACGGGCCCAACAAGTTATAGACTCAGTTAATGCACAACAGAGGACCAACTAGACACATAGTTTACATTGTTGTGTAGAGAATAGTTTGCAATTCCTAGGAACAAATGAATGAGTCGCTTGTAGCACGGCAATGATCAAGACCATATCTTTGTCCATTTGACGCTATATTTTGTTTCATTTACTTCTCTGTGTCCAGCATTACTGCACACGTTGGCGCAGTCTGTTGTGGCATGTGAGCTCTGAACGTGTTATTGTCAAGGGTTTGGGGGTGCAATGTTGATACGCGGCACGAACACGATCAAATGGGCGGTCTTTCAGGGCAGGTGTGTGTCCATAGAAATATCGTCTAAAATGCCTTGCTCCAGTCAGAGTGTCCTGTCAGTGGAACTCATGTGATGAGATATGTGGGTGTGTGGTGTGTGGTAGCTTTGCAGAGGTTGTGGGGAGAACTCATGTGATGAGATATGTGGGTGTGTGGTGTGGTGGTAGCTTTGCAGAGGTTGTGGGGAGAAGTCATGTGATGAGATATGTGGGTGTGTGGTGTGGTGGTAGCTTTGCAGAAGTTGTGGGGAGAAGTCATGTGATGAGATATCTGGGAGTGTGGTGTGTGGGTAGCTTTGCAGAGGTTGTGGGGAGAAGTCATGTGATGAGATATCTGGGAGTGTGGTGTGGTGGTAGCTTTGCAGAGGTTGTGGGGAGAAGTCATGTGATGAGATATCTGGGAGTGTGGTGTGGTGGTAGCTTTGCAGAGGTTGTGGGGAGAAGTCATGTGATGAGATATCTGGGAGTGTGGTGTGGTGGTAGCTTGCATAAGTTTGGGGAGAACTTATGTGATGAGATATCTGGGAGTGTGGTGTGGTGGTAGCCTTGCAGAGTTTGTGGGAGAACTCATGTGATGACATATCCAGGAGTGTGGTCTATTCTAAAAAGTGTCTGCTTCATTTTCGTGACGCGGATGTAAGAGGTAATGAACGTGCTAAGAAACTTGCCAGTTAGGCCGGTGTGGAGTGCAAGAACTGACTGCATAAACTTGCCGGTTAGACTGATGTTGAATGCGCAAGAACTGACTGCATAAACTTGCCGGTTAGACTGATGTTGAATGCGCAAGAACTGACTGCATAAACTTGCCGGTTAGGCTGATGTTGAGTGCGCAAGAACTGACTACATAAACTTGCCGGTTAGGCTGACGTGGAGTGCAAGAACTGACTACATAAAACTTGCGGTTAGGCTGATGTTGAATGCAAGAACTGACTGCATAAACTTGCCGGTTAGGCTGATGTTGAGTGCGCAAGAACTGACTACATAAACTTGCCGGTTAGGCTGACGTGGAGTGCAAGAACTGACTACATAAAACTTGCCGGTTAGGCTGACGTGGAGTGCAAGAACTGACTACATTAAACTTGCCGGTTAGGCTGATGTTGAATGCGCAAGAACTGACTGCATAAACTTGCCGGTTAGGCTGACGTAGTGTGCAAGAACTGAGTGCATGAACTTGCCGGTTAGGCTGATGTTGAGTGCAAGAACTGACTGCATGAACTTGCTGGTTAGGCTGACGTGGAGTGCAAGAACTGACTACATAAACTTGCCGGTTAGGCTGACGTGGAGTGCAAGAACTGACTACATAAACTTGCTGGTTAGGCTGATGTTGAATGCGCAAGAACTGACTACATAAACTTGCCGGTTAGGCTGACGTGGAGTGCAAGAACTGACTACATAAACTTGCTGGTTAGGCTGACGTGGAGTGCAAGAACTGACTACATAAACTTGCTGGTTAGGCTGACGTGGAGTGCAAGAACTGACTACATAAACTTGCCGGTTAGGCTGACGTGGAGTGCAAGAACTGACTGCATAAACTTGCTGGTTAGGCTGACGTGGAGTGCAAGAACTGACTACATAAACTTGCCGGTTAGGCTGACGTGGAGTGCAAGAACTGACTACATAAACTTGCCGGTTAGGCTGACGTGGAGTGCAAGAACTGACTGCATAAACTTGCCGGTTAGGCTGACGTGGAGTGCAAGAACTGACTGCATAAACTTCATGTCAAGGTAGGCGATGCCAGGCGGGAACGTTCAGCAAGAATCCAAAGAAGACCAAGATCGATGTCGTTAGTCGGCAATGTTGGTGGCTATACTACGGAGGAGATCTAAGCACTTATAGACTTGTCCGCAGTGTGATAGTGATGCCCTGTCGACTAAACTAGACTAAGCTATGTTGTTTATACAACAATCTGTGAATTTGTTGACACAACGATCGGTGAGTTTCTGACAACAACCTGTGAACTTTTTCACAATCATCGGTGCATTGTTGTTGCCACAAACTGTGAAATGAGCTTCACTATTGTCTGTGTCTGAATAACTTCACTATTGGAACTCTGAATAAAAAAAAAGTAAAATACCCCCGTCACGCCAAGTGGCGTATAGGGAAATATGGTGTTAGTGACCCTATATTTTACAGACCTTCAGCACATGATTTTTGGGGTAATGTGGTCGGTATTACGCCCGTGCTGCTTTACTTTCCCAGAAAAAAAATCCGGTACCCATTTAAGGCTAGGTGAACCCGGAAGCCGTCGGTTGGGATCGAACCCTACCCCTTGTCCTTTGTAGTCCAGTTCACTAACCACTGAGCTATCGCGGCTCTGAACTCTGGAATAAGCTTAAACGATGTGGTAGCAGGCTGGTGTCGGTCTTCAGTAGACGCTACCAGGAGCTGTTTCACCGACCAGCTTCACGTAGGGCGTCGAGACGAGGACGCTGACAAGGCAAATTTGACAAGTCTAGTCTTTTTTGTTGTTGTCATTTGGTCTTGTCCCACAGCCTCTGAACATCTCTGTACTAGTTCACATGAACTTGTTTTTGTTGCATTCACCACATCGTGAATGTCTTGTTTCAAATGTGAACTCACTACACCACATCGTGAATGTCTTGTTCCAAATGTGAACTCACTAACACCACATCGTGAATGTCTTGTTCCAAATGTGAACTCACTACACCACATCGTGAATGTCTTGTTCCAAATGTGAACTCACTAACACCATATCGTGAATGTCTTGTTCCAAATGTAAACTCACTAACACCACATCGTGAATGTCTTGTTCCAAATGTAAACTCACTAACACCACATCGTGAATGTCTTGTTCTAAATGTGAACTCACTAACACCACATCGTGAATGTCTTGTTCCAAATGTGAACTCACTAACACCACATAGTGAATGTCTTGTTTCAAATGTGAACTCACTAACACCACATAGTGAATGTCTTGTTTCAAATGTGAACTCACTAACACCACATCGTGAATGTCTTGTTCTAAATGTAAACTCACTAACACCACATCGTGAATATCTTGTTCTAAATGTGAACTCACTAACACCACATCGTGAATGTCTTGTTCTAAATGTAAACTCACTAACACCACATCGTGAATATCTTGTTCTAAATGTGAACTCACTAACACCACATCGTGAATGTCTTGTTTCAAATGTGAACTCATTAACACCACATCGTGAATGTCTTGTTCTAATGTGAACTCACTAACACCACATCGTGAATGTCTTGTTTCAAATGCGAACTGATTATCGCCACATCGTGAATGTCTTGTTCCAATGTGAACTCACTAACACCACATCGTGAATGTCTTGTTCCAAATGTGAACTCACTAACACCACATAGTGAATGTCTTGTTTCAAATGTGAACTCACTAACACCACATCGTGAATGTCTTGTTCCAAATGTGAACTCACTAACACCACATAGTGAATGTCTTGTTCCAAATGTAAACTCACTAACACCACATCGTGAATGTCTTGTTCCAAATGTGAACTCACTAACACCACATAGTGAATGTCTTGTTTCAAATGCGAACTGATTATCGCCACATCGTGAATGTCTTGTTCCAAATGTGAACTCATTTTGACATAAATTTTATGAACGCGTCCTACTAAAATAGTTCGTATGTGAACATGTATGGTTCTATAGAACATAAAACTAATTGTGTAATAATATGTGAACATGTATGGTTCTAGCCTAAAATGGGTACCGGATTTTTTTTTCTGGGTAAGTAAAGCGGCACGGGCGTAACACCGACCACATTACCCCAAAAATCATGTGCTGAAGGTCTGTAAAATATAGGGTCACTAACACCATATTCCCTATACGCCACTTGGCGTGACGGGGGCTCTTTACTTTACTTTTTTATGTATGGTTCTATAGAACATAAAACTAATTATGTATTAATATGTGGACGTGTATGGTTCTATAGAACATAAAAACTAATTCTGTAATAATATGAGAACATGTATGGTATTATATAACATAAAATTAGTTCTATAATAATATGTCAACTTGTATTGTTCTATAGAACATAAAACTAGTCCTGTAGTATGTGAACATGTATGGTTCTATAGAAAATAAAACTAGTTCTGTAATATGTGGATATGTATGGTTCTTTTTTTTATCCCTGAGGAAAAAGACCAAGATGAAGAGCAAAAGATTCCATGAGAAGACAGAGGGAAGTAGAGATGATGGGGAAGACTAAACTAGTTCTGTAACAATGTGGGAAGTTATTGAACTTCTTCATCTTTTACTATTTAGAAACTATTTGTACATCATTATTCCATTGCTGGGGGTCTGCCTGGGGCGGGACGTTTAAGACTGGAGACCAAAGGCCGCTTGTCCTGAGCTGTCGCTACGAGTTGTTCGGGTCCGAAGTTTTATTTCACCCCCGGTTGATTGTAGACTCCACCAGGATTTGAACTGGCGCTCTCCAGGGATTAATGTCAAACTGTCCTGTACAAATATATCCTCATTCACCCTTTCTTCCATTTAGCCCATCTGTCCATCCAGTCATCTACCCGTCCCTGTATCAACCTCTGTCTGCCATGGGTACATATACCGGACTGTTTGTCCTGTATAAATCATTATTTCATTTAGATTTTAAACTGCTTACATGTCTGCCTACTTACCTACGTGTCTTCTTACTCACATGTGTACCTACCTTCGCAACTACCCGCCATCTTGACGATGTATGAGATAGAATGACAGCGCTTCCGTGTGCAAGAACAAACAACTTACCTGGTCGATCAGGCCAGCCCAGGTAATGTTTGCTATAACTCGAGCTACGATCTTGTCTGACACTCGGTCGGCGAGCAACGGTTCTTGAAAGCGAGGCGGTTCGTGCTATATGCCACTTCCTAGCACTGTCGCGCGCGCGCGCGTGCCGTGGGTGGGGTTAGTGGACCGGTGGGGTACAGGAGTGGGGTACAGGAGTGAAGGGTGGGGTACAAGGGTGGATGGGTGTGTTTGATGGAGAGTGTCGTGCAAGAGTGGGGTATAAGAGTGGGGTACAGAGCTGGAGTACAGGAGTGAAAGGTGCTGTACAGGAGAGGAAGGTGGGGTACAGGTGTGGGTAAAGGAGTAGAACGTGGGGGTAAAGGAGTAGAACGTGGGGTAAGGAGTGATGGACGGGGTACAAAGTGGAAGGTGGGGTACAGAAGTGGAGTACATGAGTAGAGGGTTGGGTACAGGAGTGGGGTACAGGAGTAGAGGGTGGGGTACAGGAGTGGAGTAATGGAGTAGAGGGTGAAGTACAGGAGCGAAAGGTGGGGCACAGGAGAAGAGGATGTGGTACGGAAGTGGAGGAGTTTGTTAAAGGTGTGGTACAGCAGTGGGATGCAGGAGTGAGTCGGTTTGTTTGGTGGAGGCAATCTTCAGCTCAACACACACACAAGCACACACACACATACTCCCATACACACACGCACACATACTCTCTTACACACACACAGTCGCGAAGATCATGGTGAGCGGTACGGAATCGTCCAATGTGAGAGAAGCTGTCAGATCAACTAGATGAGGAGGGACACAGACTAGAGTGATGAGATTGTAAATGAGGCAAGAATGGCAAAGGCAACCATATACAGATGGGATTGTAAATGAGGCAAGAGTGGCAAAGGTAACCATATACAGATGAGATTGCAAATGAGGCAAGAATGGCAAAGGCAACCATATACAGATGAGATTGCAAATGAGGCAAGAATGGCAAAGGCAACCATATACAAATGAGATTGTACATGAGGCAAGAATGGCAAAGGCAACCATATACAGATGAGATTGTAAATGAGGCAAGAATGGCAAAGGCAACCATATACAGATGGGATTGTAAATGAGGCAAGAATGGCAAAGGCAACCATATACAGATGGGATTGTAAATGAGGCAAGAATGGCAAAGGCAACCATATACAGATGGGATTGTAAATTAAATTAGGCAAGAATGGCAAAGGCAACCATATACAGATGGGATTGTAAATGAGGCAAGAATGGCAAAGGCAACCATATACAGATGGGATTGTAAATTAGGCAAGAATGGCAAAGGCAACCATATACAGATGGGATTGTAAATGAGGCAAGAATGGCAAAGGCAACCATATACAGATGGGATTGTAAATGAGGCAAGAGTGGCAAAGGTAACCATATACAGATGAGATTGCAAATGAGGCAAGAATGGCAAAGGCAACCATATACAGATGAGATTGCAAATGAGGCAAGAATGGCAAAGGCAACCATATACAAATGAGATTGTACATGAGGCAAGAATGGCAAAGGCAACCATATACAGATGAGATTGTAAATGAGGCAAGAATGGCAAAGGCAACCATATACAGATGGGATTGTAAATGAGGCAAGAATGGCAAAGGCAACCATATACAGATGGGATTGTAAATGAGGCAAGAATGGCAAAGGCAACCATATACAGATGGGATTGTAAATTAAATTAGGCAAGAATGGCAAGGCAACCATATACAGATGGGATTGTAAATGAGGCAAGAATGGCAAAGGCAACCATATACAGATGGGATTGTAAATGAGGCAAGAATGGCAAAGGCAACCATATACAGATGGGATTGTAAATGAGGCAAGAATGGCAAAGGCAACCATATACAGATGGGATTGTAAATTATGCAAGAATGGCAAAGGCAACCATATACAGATGGGATTGTAAATTAAATTAGGCAAGAATGGCAAAGGCAACCATATACAGATGGGATTGTAAATGAGGCAAGAATGACAAAGGCAACCATATACAGATGGAGATTGTAAATGAGGCAAGAATGGCAAAGGCAACCATATACAGATGAGATTGTAAATGAGGCAAGAATGGCAAAGGCAACCATATATAGATGAGATTGCAAATGAAGCAAGAATGGCAAAGGCAACCATATACAGATGGGATTGTAAATGAGGCAAGAATGGCAAAGGCAACCATATACAGATGGGATTGTAAATGAGGCATGAATGGCAAAGTCAACCATATACAGATGGGATTGTAAATGAGGCAAGAATGGCAAAGTCAACCATATACAGATGGGATTGTAAATGAGGCAAGAATGGCAAAGGCAACCATATACAGATGGGATTGTAAATGAGGCAAGAATGGCAAAGGCAACCATATACAGATGGGATTGTAAATTATCATCATGTACCATACCGGTTGGCGTAGGCGATCATGTCCTTCCACAAGCTTATATCCTCCGTGTATCGTATCAGTTCTGTTGTTGACATTTTTCCAAGCCATGATACCAAGCTATCCAGTATCTTCTCTATTTGTCGTCCGTGATCTCTCTTTCCCTCTATTCTGCCAGTTGTAATCATGTATACAACTGTGGGAGATACTAACAACATACGGAGTAAGCCAACCTCTAACCAACCTAATTATAAGTCTCTACATCAACAGCAGCTGCAGGGTCAGAACAACAGCAGCTGCAGGGTCAGAACAACAGCAGCTGCAGGGTCAGAACAACAGCAGCTGCAGGGTCAGAACAACAGCAGGCTACACAGACCACTTCGAAGTTAGATCAGGTGTAAGACAGGGGTGCGTGCTATCCCCTCTACTGTTTATTACATACATGGACTATATATGCAAGTTAACCATCAGAGACAGAGGAGATCAACGAGCTTTTATTTGCAGACGATCGGGCACTAATACATGAAACAATAGAAGACCTACAAGAACACTTAAATAAACTCAAAATCTCAGGCACAAAATACAACATGAAAATCAACATCAACAAAACAGAAGTCATGAATGTCGCCAAAAATAAACAGAACATCAACATAACTATAGAAGGCAGACAACTAAAACAAGTAGAGGAATTCAAATACCTAGGAAGTCTAATGACAAACGATAATTCTCAAACAGCAGAGATAGAATCAAGATGCAACAAAGCTTGTCAAATCATTGGACAGTTATCACCACTATTGTCCAACAAGGAAATAACTCTGGAGGCAAAACGAGCACTATACAATACAATCTTCATCCCAACGTTGTGCTACCAATGCCAGACCTGGACCCAAGACGCAAGAACAATAAGAAAAATAACCTCTACAGAGATGAAATGTGTTAGACGAATGACAGGAAACAGTCTGAGAGATCAGAAATGAAGAACTGAGGAAAAAAAAAAGCTAGGAATAGCCCCCGCCATAGACTATATAAGGAAACAACAGATAAAATGGTTTGGTCACGTGACAAGGCAGAAAGATCAAAACACAACACAACGTTTTTTTAGGAGATTCCTTTTTTTTGTGTTGGCCTCTTTGAGAATTTCTTTGTTTGTCATTTTAGCTGTCCCTGGGACACTCAATTGTAAACGTAAGAGACTATAAACGAGGAAAGAATTTGTCTGGTAAAGACAACCACATATAAGTAAACAGGTAATGAAATTGTAAAAATTATATTTTAAAATGTAGTTTAGTTTGATGAAGGTAAAACTGCACACACAGACTGAAGGGATGTCAGTAGTAGGGTTCTTTTAATCTCAAGAGACAGTGAACAGATTTAGCTCCCTTGAGACAATCTTTTGTCTTTTGTTTTTTGATGTTCCGGTGATATGGCGGCTACGTGTAGTCGTTTTTATAATTCGGCTCTTGCTGATATATTTAAATGATTTACGCGACAGTCTAGTTGTGAAATTATGTGTTGCTATTCCCCGTTTGGTGTATGCTTTACTTCTGACGTGTGGATGAACTGTGATTACCGATATTTTAAGTGGGAATATGATTTATTCTTCTTTGTGTCGTGTGTTCGCGGTTCGATAGGCAAGCACGTGGTTCGACAAAATGTCGCCGCCGGGTATGTTCAACCCGAATGTAAAAAGTCTGTGTCGGTGGATGGGGGCGGATGAATCAAAAATGATCAACGGCCCAGAAAGCGAAAACAGTAAACTGTGTGGTACACATGAGGCATATTCAGAACACGAAAGGCGAATATGGCAGACCACCGTGAAAGAGATTGGAGCCTCATCACGTAACACTCCAAAGAAAGCCAAGGAGAGAAATTCTAACTATTGTTTTAAGAACGAATTAAAAATAGCTACATGGAAAATACAAGGTAAAAGAGGCTGAGGCAGACCAAGACTAACATGGACGAGTAACATCAAAAGATGGACAAGTCAGTCTGTGACAGCCTGCACCATCAAAGCAAGAGACAGAGTAGAATGGCGATCCGTGGTAGCCAACCTTCGTTGCGGAGAAGGCACACGATGATGATGATGATGATGAGACAATTTTGTCTGAGGCTGCGTTTTGTGCGAGAGGTGGCAACCTTTATCAGGCCCGCTCTCAAGCTAGAGTTACTGTCCCTGCCTCCAGCTAGATCTGTATTTAGTAAGCTCCACCCAGTCAGTTACTTTCTTATCAAGAACACACGTCTCACGTTAACAGACGTCTTAGAACGTAGATGAGGTCTTACTTTGTCCAGGAGATGACGATATTGTGTTGAGACAGCGTGAATTCTTTCTGTTGTAGTTGGGAGGCCTGTTTTGGCTGGCACATAATAGTGTGTTCAGTTGTGCGTGTGCTCTTTGGTGCATGTGCTCCTTGTGCGACAACTTTAGCGTTGATGGTCGGTATGTTGTTATCGCACTATCTCTGCGCCGTGCTCCTTGAGCGACGACTTTAGCGTTGATGGTCGGTGTGTTGTTATCGCACAATCTCTGCGTCGGCTGGACCATGTTGCTGATGTAGCTCGAGATGCAGTGACATATTATCGGTAACGGTAACCAAATACATCACAGTTTTTGCCGACAACTTCCAGCTTGTACTCGTTTATTATTGCAGGTTTTGCGTCATCGCGTTTTGTATTTTCCAAAGTTTGAGAGCAGAAAAATATTCAGCGAGTCAAGGTGTAAGGTTCACTTCCCATGCGCGTGTAGCCATCGTCTGCTTGGAACATTTCCCTGTTTAATTTCTTGCGCATTTTGCTTTTAGTTCTTGATTGTGCTAAGTTGATAGGCTACCCATGAGAAGATTCACCGTCTGTTGATGTTCAGAGTTCGTGTTTTTGCAAGACAGGACGACGAAGAAGATATCAGAGAAGATTCGGGCTAAGACACATTCTTGTTTGATCCCGCAGTTACGTGGAAGGCTTCAGATATTTGACCAAATGTTGTGCTGTCCATTTCAGTCCCTCATGGAAAAGTCCAACATTGATAAGTAGCTTGGCGGACAGTATATTTGTAGCAGTATTTTGACAAGAACATTTCTGTTAATAGAAAATTCTTGGTCAGACCGATAACGAGGGCAATGAATGTCCGTACTTGCCACCGTCTCAGTGCCAAGATCGTGTCAGTCGTGCTCTAGAAACTTGTTTCTTTGCTCCAGAAACCACATCATCACTAAACTGTGTTCCGTCAGACTGCCTCAGTTGTCGATCAAGAATGATACAGGCGTATACATGTCAAGATAGACATTCCCCTGTAGCTGTGGTAGTACCCATCAGGATAGACATTCCCCAGTAGCTGTGGTAGTCCCCATCAAGATAGACATTCCCCTGTAGCTGTGGTAGTCCCCATCAAGATAGATATTCCCTGTAGCTGTGGTAGTCTCCATCAAGATAGACATTCCCCTGTAGCTGTGGTAGTCTCCATCAAGATAGACATTCCCCTGTAGTTGTGGTAGTCCCCATCACGATAGACATTACCTGTAGCTGTGGTAGTTCACATCATGATAGACATTCCCCTGTAGCTGTGGTAGTCTCCCCCATCAAGATAGACATTCCCATTTAGTTGTGGTAGTCCCCATCATGATAGACATTCCCCTGTAGCTGTGGTAGTCTCCCCCATCAAGATAGACATTCCCCTTTAGTTGTGGTAGCCCCCATCATGATAGACATTCCCCTGTAGCTGTGGTAGTCCCCATCAAGATAGACATTCCCCTGTAGCTGTGGTAGTCCCCATCAAGATAGACATTCCCCTTTAGTTGTGGTAGTCCCCATCAAGATAGACATTCCCCTGTAGCTGTGGAAGTCCCCATCAAGATAGACATTCCCCTGTAGCTGTGGAAGTCCCCATCAAGATAGACATTCCCCAGTAGCTGTGGTAGTCCCCATCAAGATAGTTATTCCCCTGTAGTTGTGGTAGTCCCCATCATGATAGACATTCCCCTTTAGTTGTGGTAGTCCCCATCATGATAGACATTCCCCTGTAGCTGTGGTAGTCCCCATCAAGATAGACATTCCCCTGTAGCTGTGGTAGTCCCCATCAAGATAGACATTCCCCTGTAGTTGTGGTAGTCCCCATCAAGATAGACATTCCCCTGTAGTTGTGGTAGTCCCCATCATGATAGACATTCCCCTGTAGTTGTGGTAGTCCCCATCAAGATAGACATTCCCCTGTAGCTGTGGTAGTCCCCATCAAGATAGACAATCCCCTGTAGTTGTGGTAGTCTCCTCCATCAAGATAGACATTCCCCTGTAGCTGTGGTAGTCCCCATCAAGATAGACATTCCCCTGTAGCTGTGGTAGTCCCCTCCATCAAGATAGACATTCCCCTGTAGTTGTGGTAGTCTCTTCCATCAAGATAGACATTCCCCTGTAGCTGTGGTAGTCTCTTCCATCAAGATAGACATTCCCCTGTAGCTGTGGTAGTCTCTTCCATCAAGATAGACATTCCCCTTTAGCTGTGGTAGTCTCCTCCATCAAGATAAACATTCCCCTGTAGCTGTGGTAGTCTCTTCCATCAATATAGACATTCCCCTTTAGTTGTGGTAGTCTCCTCCATCAATATAGACATTCCCCTGTAGCTGTGGTAGTCTCCTCCATCAAGACAGATATTCCCCTTTAGCTGTGGTAGTCTACTCCATCAAGACATATATTCCCCTTTAGTTGTGGGAGTCCCTTCCATCAAGACAGACATTCCCTGTAGCTGTGGTAGTCTCCATCAAGACAGATATTCCCCTTTAGCTGTGGTAGTCTACTCCATCAAGACATATATTCCCCTTTAGTTGTGGGAGTCCCTTCCATCAAGACAGACATTCCCCTTTAGCTGTGGTAGTCTCCTCCATCAAGACAGATATTCCCCTGTAGTTGTGGTAGTCTCTTCCATCAAGATAGACATTCCACTGTAGCTGTGGTAGTCTCCTCCATCAAGATAAACATTCCCCTGTAGCTGTGGTAGTCTCTTCCATCAATATAGACATTCCCCTTTAGTTGTGGTAGTCTCCTCCATCAATATAGACATTCCCCTGTAGCTGTGGTAGTCTACTCCATCAAGACAGATATTCCCCTTTAGCTGTGGTAGTCTCTTCCATCAAGATAGACATTCCCATGTTGCTGTGGTAGTCTCCTCCATCAATATAGACATTCCCCTGTAGCTGTGGTAGTCTCCATCAAGACAGATATTCCCCTTTAGCTGTGGTAGTCTACTCCATCAAGACATATATTCCCCTTTAGATGTGGGAGTCTCTTCCATCAAGACAGACATTCCCCTTTAGCTGTGGTAGTCTCCTCCATCAAGACAGATATTCCCCTTTAGCTGTGGTAGTCTCCTCCATTAATATAGACATTCCCCTGTAGCTGTGGTAGTTTCCTCCATCAATATAGACATTCCCCTTTAGCTGTGGTAGTCTCCTCCATTAATATAGACATTCCCCTGTAGTTGTGGTAGTCTCTTCCATCAAGACAGACATTCCCCTTTAGCTGTGGTAGTCTCCTCCATCAATATAGACATTCCCTTGTAGCTGTGGTAGTTTCCTACATCAATATAGACATTCCCCTTTAGCTATGGTAGTCTCCATCAAGACAGATATTCCCCTGTAGCTGTGGTAGTCTACTCCATCAAGACAGATATTCCCCTTTAGCTGTGGTAGTCTCCTCCATCAATATAGACATTCCCCTGTAACTGTGGTAGTCTCCACCATTAATATAGACATTACCCAGTAGCTGTGGTAGTCTCCACCATTAATATAGACATTACCCAGTAGCTGTGGTAGTCTCCACCATCAATATAGACATTCCCCTGTAGCTGTGGTAGTCTCCACCATCAATATAGACATTCCCCTGTAGCTGTGGTAGTCTCCACCATCAATATAGACATTCCCCTGTAGCTGTGGTAGTCTCCTCCATCAATATAGACATTCCCCTGTAGCTGTGGTAGTCTCTTCCATCAAGACAGATATTCCCCTTTAGCTGTGGTAGTCTCCTCCATCAATATAGACATTCCCCTGTAGCTGTGGTAGTCTCCTCCATCAATATAGACATTCCCCTGTAGCTGTGGTAGTCCCCACCATCAATATAGACATTCCCATGTAGCTGTGGTAGTCTCCTCCATCAATATAGACATTCCCATGTTGCTGTGGTAGTCTCCTCAATCAATATAGACATTCCCATGTAGCTGTGGTAGTCTCCTCCATCAATATAGACATTCCCATGTTGCTGTGGTAGTCTCCTCCATCAATATAGACATTCCCATGTAGCTGTGGTAGTCTCCTCCATCAATATAGACATTCCCATGTAGCGGTGGTAGTCATCTCCACAAAATATAGACATTCCCATGTAGCTGTGGTAGTGCCCTCCATCAATATAGACATTCCCATGTAGCTGTGGTAGTCTCCTCCATCAATATAGACATTCCCATGTAGCTGTGGTAGTCCCCTCCATCAATATAGACATTCCCATTTAGCTATGGTAGTCCCCTCCATCAATATAGACATTCCCCTGTAGCTGTGGTAGTCTCCTCCATCAATATAGACATTCCCATGTAGCTGTGGTAGTCTCCTCCATCAATATAGACATTCCCATGTAGCTGTGGTAGTCCCCTCCATCAATATAGACATTCCCATGTAGCTGTGGTAGTCCCCTCCATCAAAATAGACATTCCCATGTAGCTGTGGTAGTCCCCTCCATCAATATAGACATTCCCATGTACCTGTGGTAGTCTCCTCCATCAATATAGACATTCCCATGTAGCTGTGGTAGTCTCCTCCATCAATATAGACTTTCCCATGTTGCTGTGGTAGTCCCCTCCATGAATATAGACATTCCCATGTAGCTGTGCTAGTCCCGTCCATCAATATAGACATTCCCATGTTGCTGTGGTAGTCCCCTCCATCAATATAGACATTCCCCTGTAGCTGTGGTAGTCTCCTCCATCAATATAGACATTCCCCTGTAGCTGTGGTAGTCTCCTCCATTAAGATAGACATTCCCATGTAGCTGTGGTAGTCCCCTCCATCAATATAGACATTCCCATGTTGCTGTGGTAGTCCCCTCCATCAATATAGACATTCCCCTGTAGCTGTGGTAGTCCCTCCATCAATATAGACATTCCCATGTAGCTGTGGTAGTCTCCTCCATCAATATAGACATTCCCATGTAGCTGTGGTAGTCCCCTCCATCAATATAGACATTCCCATGTAGCTGTGGTAGTCTCCCCATTAAGATAGACATTCCCCTGTAGCTGTGGTAGTCTCATCCATCAATATAGACATTCCCCTGTAGCTGTGGTAGTCTCCTCTATCAATATAGACATTCCCAAGTAGCTGTGGTAGTCTCCTCTATCAAGATAGACATTCCCCTGTAGCTGGGGTAGTCTCCTTTATCAAGATAGACATTCCCCTGTGGCTGTGGTAGTCTCCTCCATCAAGATAGACATTCCCCTGTAGCTGTGGTAGTCCCCTCCATCAAGATAGACATTCCCCTGTAGCTGTGGTAGTCCCCTCCATCAAGATAGACATTCCCCTGTAGCTGTGGTAGTCCCCTCCATCAAGACAGACATTCCCCTGTAGCTGTGGTAGTCCCCTCCATCAAGACAGACATTCCCCTGTAGCTGTGGTAGTCCCTCCATCAAGACAGACATTCCCCTGTAGCTGTGGTAGTCCCCTCCATCAAGACAGACATTCCCCTGTAGCTGTGGTAGTCCACTCCATCAAGACAGACATTCCCCTGTAGCTGTGGTAGTCCCCTCCATCAAGACAGACATTCCCCTGTAGCTGTGGTAGTCTCCACCATTAATATAGACTTTACCCAGTAGCTGTGGTAGTCTCCACCATCAATATAGACATTCCCCTGTAGCTGTGGTAGTCTCCTCCATCAATGTAGACATTCCCCTGTAGCTGTGGTAGTCTCTTCCATCAAGACAGATATTCCCCTTTAGCTGTGGTAGTCTCCTCCATCAATATAGACATTCCCCTGTAGCTGTGGTAGTCCCCTACATCAATATAGACATTTCCATGTAGCTGTGGTAGTCTCCTCCATCAATATAGACATTCCCATGTTGCTGTGGTAGTCTCCTCAATCAATATAGACATTCCCATGTAGCTGTGGTAGTCTCCTCCATCAATATAGACATTCCCATGTTGCTGTGGTAGTCTCCTCCATCAATATAGACATTCCCCTGTAGCTGTGGTAGTCTCTTCCATCAAGACAGATATTCCCCTTTAGCTGTGATAGTCTCCTCCATCAATATAGACATTCCCCTGTAGCTGTGGTAGTCCCCTCCATTAATATAGACATTCCCATGTAGCTGTGGTAGTCTCCTCCATCAATATAGACATTCCCATGTTGCTGTGGTAGTCTCCTCAATCAATATAGACATTCCCATGTAGCTGTGGTAGTCTCCTCCATCAATATAGACATTCCCATGTTGCTGTGGTAGTCTCCTCCATCAATATAGACATTCCCATGTAGCTGTGGTAGTCTCCTCCATCAATATAGACATTCCCATGTAGCTGTGGTAGTCATCTCCATCAATATAGACATTCCCATGTAGCTGTGGTAGTCCCCTCCATCAATATAGACATTCCCATGTAGCTGTGGTAGTCTCCTCCATCAATATAGACATTCCCTTGTAGCTATGGTAGTCTCCTCCATCAATATAGACATTCCCATTTAGCTATGGTAGTCCCCTCCATCAATATAGACATTCCCATGTAGCTGTGGTAGTCTCCTCCATCAATATAGACATTGCCATGTAGCTGTGGTAGTCTCCTCCATCAATATAGACATTCCCATGTAGCTGTGGTAGCCCCCTCCATCAATATAGACATTCCCATGTTGCTGTGGTAGTCTCCTCAATCAATATAGACATTCCCATGTAGCTGTGGTAGTCCCCTCCATCAATATAGACATTCCCATGTTGCTGTGGTAGTCCCCTCCATCAATATAGACATTCCCCTGTAGCTGTGGTAGTCCCCTCCATCAATATAGACATTCCCCTGTAGCTGTGGTAGTCTCCTCCATCAATATAGACATTCCCATGTAGCTTTGGTAGTCCCCTCCATCAATATAGACATTCCCATGTAGCTGTGGTAGTCTCCTCCATTAAGATAGACATTCCCCTATAGCTGTGGTAGTCCCCTCCATAAATATAGACATTCCCCTGTAGCTGTGGTAGTCCCCTCCATCAATATAGACATTCCCCTATAGCTGTGGTAGTCTTCTCCATCAAGACAGACATTCCCCTGTAGCTGTGGTAGTCCCCTCCATCAATATAGACATTCCCATGTAGCTGTGGTAGTCCCCTCCATCAAGACAGACATTCCCCTGTAGCTGTGGTAGTCCCCTCCATCAATATAGACATTCCCGTGTTGCTGTGGTAGTCTCCTCAATCAATATAGACATTCCCATGTAGCTGTGGTAGTTTCCTCCATCAATATAGACATTCCCATGTTGCTGTGGTAGTCTCCTCCATCAATATAGACATTCCCATGTAGCTGTGGTAGTCTCCTCCATCAATATAGACATTCCCATGTAGCTGTGGTAGTCTCCTCCATCAAGATAGACATTCCCCTGTAGCTGTGGTAGTCATCTCCACAAAATATAGACATTCCCATGTAGCTGTGGTAGTCCCCTCCATCAAGATAGACATTCCCCTGTAGCTGTGGTAGTCCCCTCCATCAAGACAGACATTCCCCTGTAGCTGTGGTAGTCCCCTCCATCAAGACAGACATTCCTCTGTAGCTGTGGTAGTCCCCTCCATCAAGACAGACATTCCCCTGTAGCTGTGGTAGTCCCCTCTATCAAGACAGACATTCCCCTGTAGCTGTGGTAGTCCCCTCCATCAAGACAGACATTCCCCTGTAGCTGTGGTAGTCCCCTCCATCAAGACAGACATTCCCCTGTAGCTGTGGTAGTCCCCTCCATCAAGACAGACATTCCCCTGTAGCTGTGGTAGTCCCCTCCATCAAGACAGACATTCCCCTGTAGCTGTGGTAGTCCCCTCCATCAAGACAGACATTCCCCTGTAGCTGTGGTAGTCCCCTCCATCACTAACATTATTGGTAGGAGCAAATGCCTCGAGGCGAACTTATTTTTGATCTTTGATTGGCTCATGAAATTGACTTAATTTTGCGACTACAAGGAGCTGTCGGTTCTCATTTTTTGTAGCAGTCAAACACTTGCTCGGACAACCTGGGCCAGGGGTCGTTGTCAGCGTGCATTCTTCCAACAAAATCTTTGAAATCTTTTTGATGCCTTTTGGAGGAATGGTTGTGACAGGTTCAGTTGGTGATAAAGCTCAGCTTTGGGGATCGTTTTGACAGATTAATTTGGTGATAAAGCTCACTTTTGAGGATCGTTGTGACAGGTTCAGTCAGTGATAAAGTTCACTTTTGGTAATCGTTGTGACGAATTGAGCCAGTGATAAAGCTCACCTTTGGGGATCAGTGTGATGTTTAGTTTTTGGGGCTTACACACAGATCGGGTTGACCGGCACATCGTACGTCCCCTTGATGGTTAAAACCGACAGGACGATCTCATCCAAACATGTTTCTTGCCAGGAAACTGCCATTTCTTTTATCCATTTTACTCTTTGGTTCGGATAGTCTAAAGTGATACAATTGTCTATCTATCTATATCTTATTTCGAGCCCAAACGGCACATAGGGCATTCTCTAAGTCCGACGATCTTTTTTATCAAATGTCAGACCTTGCACAGTACACGAATTGCATCTCGTCACATATTCCTGTTCTGAGCGAGCCTCTCAACCTCGACAAGGGAACTGATGCCTGCTGTTATTGTCACTCGTCTCAGTATTCTTTTGAATGTTTCTCTAGTTCAGCATCATTTTTTTTTACCCTTTGGTTCCCATTTTGAGATTCTCTCATCACGTGACCAGATATAAAACAAGAAATGTTTTGTAGAGACCACTCCAGATACACAAATAGACCGACGCGATGGGAGTGGAAGCATTTGTCTGGTGGTGGCACTCTTCAACTCCACATATGCACGCACTCCAATGATGGAATTACAACAAAAAGGGCGCCGATGAGTGCCCCCGAAGCAGTTACGATCCGTCGCGAATAACAACTCAAAGACCGTCTAACAATGCAACCAGCCAGAATTGTTCGCATCAATTTGGAAACTCAAATTAGGAAACGGGAAAAAAATAGTACAAATGTCGAGGCAGATCAATATTTGTTATCACACGTTCAGGCAATCATACATACACACACACACACACACACACACACACACACTCACACGCACACACATAATTATCTGTTAACTGCTGGTACATTATTGTTGTGTACTTATCACACATAACTGTCGCATTGTCCCCTTCACTATCGCATTGTCCCCATACGCTGTCGCATCGTCGCCCTACACTGTCGCATTCTCCCCCTTCGATGTCGCATAGTCCCCTTCCACTGTCGCATCGAATCTTCACTGTCGCATCGCCCCCTTCACTGTCACATCGTCCCCTTCACTGTCGCATTGTCCCATTCACTGTCGCATTGTCCCCTTCACTGTCGCATTGTCCCCTTCGCTGTCGCATCGCTCCCTTCACTGTCGCATTGTCTCCATTCGCTGTCGCGTCGTCGCCCTTCACTGTCGCATTGTCCCCCTTCACTGTCACATTGTCCCCCTTCACTGTCGCATTGTCCCCCTTCACTGTCACATTGTCCCTCTTCACTGTCACATTTTCCCACTTCACTGTCGCATCGTCGCCCTTCGCTGTCGCACTGTCCCACTTCACTGTCACATTGTCCCCTTCGCTGTCGCATTATCCCCTTTACTGTCACATTGTCCCCTTTCACTGTCGCATTATTCCGCTTCACTGTTGCATCGTCGCCCTTTACTGTCACATTGTCCCCCTTCACTGTCGCATTGTCCCCCTTCACTGTCACATTGTCCCCCTTCACTGTAGCATTGTCCCCCTTAGCTGTCTCATTGCCCCCTTCAGTGTCGGATTGTCCCCCTTCGCTGTCGCATAGTCCCCCTTCACTTTCGCATTGTCCCCCTTCACAGTTGCATTGTCCCCTTCACTGTCACATTGTCCCCCTTCACTGTCGCATTGTCCCCTCACTGTCGCATAGTCCCCCTTCACTGTCGCATTGTCCCCCTTCGCTGTCGCATAATCCCCCTTCACTGTCGCATAGTCCCCCTTCGCTGTCGCATACTCCCCCTTCACTGTCGCATATTCCCCCTTCGCTGTCGCATTGCCCCCTTCACTTTCACATAATCCCCCTTCGATGTCGCGTCGTCTCCCTTCACTGTCACATTGGTTCCCTTCACTGTAGCATTGTCCCCCTTAGCTGTCTCATTGCCCCCCTTCACTGTCACACTGTGCCCCTTCATTGTCGTATTGTCCCCCTTCGCTGTCGTATAGTCCCCCTTAGCTGTCGCATTGTCCCCTTCGCTGTCGCATAGTTCCCTTTCGCTGTCGCATCGACCCCTTCACTGTCTCATTGTCCCCCTTCACTGTCGCATCGCCCCGTTCATTGTCGCATCGCCCCCTCACTGTCGCATTGTCCCCTTCACTGTCGCTTAGCCCCCCTCTCTGTCGCTTCGCCCACCCACACCCCTCACTGTCGCATTGTCCATAGTTCCCGAACTGATATAGTCTGGCCAAGCTAGATCAGCTACTTCTGCTGGTCCGGCTAGACCAAGATCTACGAGTAACCAAGCTAGATCAGCGACTACTGCTGGTCCGGTAATGAAGCAGGGAGGTAGCAGTGATTAAAGAGTGTACAATAAGATGGGAGTGAGGTGGGAGAAATCGAGGGGAGATAAGAAGGGTGAGTAAAATAGAATCATGGGATCCACGAGAGGTGAACACTTCGTGAGGCACGGGAATTGTAAGACAATGTAGAAACGAGGCAGGGATGTAACAAGCGGTATGATTGGTGGAAGGGAGAAAAGGTGAGACAAAGAATAGTTTGGGAGATTCATTTCGAGAGGAACCGAAGGTTCGATACGGATGGTTGTGGGTTGTTTTGTGTGGCAACCCGTACCGGGAACAGGGTAGAGTTAGTCACCCAAAAGTGAATAAGTAAGTTAGTTGGTGTGTGGTCGTGACAGGGAACAGACCTTATTTCAAGAGCAGTGTTAAGTCGAAGTGTGATATAGAGTAGTGATAGGATAGTGTGAATGTAGTAGCAACCAACATAGTTAGTGTCCAATTGTGAGTTAGTTCACTAAGTTAATCTTCGTCAGACATATGAAGACAAAATGTAGTTGTGCAAATCGCAGCAACGAACAGTTAGTGTCCAATTGTGAGTTAGTCACCACGTGAATATTCATCAGACATATGAAGACAAAATGTAGTTGTGCAAATCGCAGCAACGAACAGTTAGTGTCAAATTGTGAGTTAGTCACCACGTGAATATTCATCAGACATATGAAGACAAAATGTAGTTGTGCAAATCGCAGCAACGAACAGTTAGTGTCAAATTGTGAGTTAGTCACCACGTGAATCTTCATCAGACATATGAGGATAAAGTGTAGTTGGGCAAGTTGCCGCAACGAACAAATTAGTGTCAAGTCGTGAGTATTCTCACCAACTTAGGCAGAGATAACGCTAGGGAAAGCCGCAAAGTAAGCGGGCAATGTATGTGAGGTTGCGAACATACTATTGTAATTGTGCATGTGAACATGTTACGTGAGATGGACATTGCAGAGAATAAAACCACAGGTGGGTTCTCTTTATCTGGTGTTGAGTCAATGCTTGTTTGAGCGCTAGCTGTATTTGTCTGTCCCTGGTGAAGAACGAAGCTGGTTTGCAAATAACCGACGGTGTAACACTAAACAGTGCGGAGTACGACGGACAACTATCAACCCGGCCAAGGGTGTCATACAAGGGCAAAGTCAAACGCGGCGACAGTTCGGAGCAGTGACCATCTATACAGGCAGAGGTCGACTAGGCTTGTCAGTTCATCAAGGCAGTTAACACACCTTCAAGTCCAGTGCACGTGTGCTGTAATGATCGCTGGCTGATCATACGTGCATGTGATACAACTCAAATTCCGGCGTTGAGGTCAAACGCCAAGCAGTCCACAAGTGGGTCACTTGTCCAGTGATTCGGGCGGTCACTGGGTATCCCTGCAAGGCGTTGACACCTGAACAAGTGAAGGCTCAGTCACCGCATCAAGTGCCAGTTGAAGTCAGCAGGTCTATCAGTGTGTGGAAGGCGGGCTGCTACGTGTAGCGCTGTGTGTAAGACAGGTCTCAGCGTGGCTTGAAAGGAGCAAGCGAGAAGCTCGGTTATAGCTAGACCAAGATCTACGGGTAACCAGGCTAGATCAGCGACTACTGCTGGTCCATCTAGACCAAGATCTACGGGTAACCAAGCTGGAGTAGCTGGTTAGTTAGGTCAACGGCGATGAGATAGATGAAAGTGTACAGCTGACAAGGTGGGTTTCACCTTCACGGCTGACCACCTACATCCACGAATCTGGCTGGTCGGCATTACTCAATGTCTAACAGTCAATGTCTACGGCTGTTCGTGCTAGTTCAAGGCCTATCAACGTCAACGGCTGTTTTTGCTGATTCAACGTTTACGGCTGTTCGTGATAGATCAACATCAACGGCTGTTTTTGCTAGATTAACGTCTACGGCTGTTCGTGCTAGTTCAACGTCTAACAAAGTAATTTCTTTGACGTGAACTACAAAACGATGGCACTGAATAGAAGACACCGGTGAGTGACGTCACACAACCTGATAACGGCACAGTGGTGGCATCTATTGCCGCGATAACGACACAAACATTAGGAGAATGGTGACACGATGTGACCTAGTAAAATGCCAGTGACGAGACCTGACATCCAGCTCCGTTGTTTGATGTTTGCCGCCGCGGCATCATGATGCATCATTGATGTTGTGACTATCAAATATACAAGAGTGCTTTATGTTTGATTGTAGTCCCCAAGGACCAGTGGTCGGGGCTGGCAGCGAGTGGATGAAAGGCGGGAGATACAGCTGGGATTATTTGTTTTAAAATATTTTGTTGTTGAAATGTTTAACATAGCAGGGCGGGGCTAGGCTGTGGCAGTTGATGATGTTGACGACAGTTGATGCCCTGACGGTGGTTCGATCGTTGATGACTGAGCTTACAGTAATGTCGCTGTCAGTGTTACTGTGTGGGGAGCAGTAGTTGTAGTAATTATTGTTACTGTGTGGGGAGCAGTAGCTGTAGTTAATTATTGTTACTGTGTGGGGAGCAGTAGCTGTAGTTAATTATTGTTACTGTGTGGGGAGCAGTAGTTGTAGTAATTATTGTTACTGTGTGGGGAGCAGTAGTTGTAGTAATTATTGTTACTGTGTGGGGAGCAGTAGTTGAAGTAATTATTGTTACTGTGTGGGGAGCAGTAGTTGTAATTATTGTTACTGTGTGGGGAGCAGTAGCTGTAGTTAATTATTGTTACTGTGCGGGGAGCAGTAGTTGTAGTTAATTATTGTTACTGTGTGGGGAGCAGTAGTTGTAGTAATTATTGTTACTGTGTGGGGAGCTGTGGTAGTTGTTGTTAATGTTTGGGTACCTGTGGTAGTTATTGTTAATGTGTGGGTAGCTGTAGTAGTTACTGTTAATGTTTGGTTAGCTGTGGTAGTTATTATTAATGTTTGGGTAGCAGTGGTAGTTATTGTTAATTTTTGGGTAGTTGTGGTAGTTATTGTTAATACGTGGGTAGCTGTAGTAGTTATTGTTAAAGTGTGGGTAGCTGTGGTAGTTATTGTTAATGTGTGAGTTGCTGTGGTAGTTATTGTTAATGTGTGGGAAGCTGTGGTAGTTATTGTTAATATTTGGGTTGCTGTGGTAGTTATTGTTAATGTTTGGGTGGCTGTAGTAGTTATTGTTAATGTTTGGGTAGCTGTAGTAGTTATTGTTAATGTTTGGGTAGCTGTAGTAGTTATTGTTAATGTTTGGGTAGCTGTGGTAGTTATTGTTAATGTGTGGCAAGCTGTGGTAGTTATTGTTAATGTTTGGGTAGTTGTGGTGGTTATTGTTAAATGTTTGGGGAGCTGTGATAGCTGTGGTAGTTATTGTTAATGTGTGGGTAGCTGTGGTTATTTATTGTTAATGTGTGGGTAGCTGTGGTAGTTACTGTTAATGTGTGGGTAGCTGTAGTAGTTATTGTTAATGTTTGGGTAGCTGTAGTAGTTATTGTTAATGTTTGGGTAGCTGTGGTAGTTATTTTTCATGTTTGGGTAGCTGTGGTAGTTAGTGTTAATGTGTGGGTAGCTGTAGTAGTTATTGTTAATGTTTGAGTAGCTGTGGTAGTTAGTGTTAATGTATGGGTAGCTGTGGTAGTTATTGTTAATGTGTGGGTAGCTGTGGTAGTTACTGTTAATGTGTTGGTAGCTGTGGTAGTTACTGTTAATGTGTGGGTAGCTGTGGTAGTTATTGTTAATGTGTGGGTAGCTGTGGTAGTTATTGTTAATGTGTGGGTAGCTGTGGTAGTTACTGCTAATGTTTGGGTAGCTGTAGTAGTTATTGTTAATGTGTGGGTAGCTGTGGTAGTTATTGTTAATGTGTGAGTAGCTGTGGTAGTTATTGTTAATGTGTGGGTAGCTGTGGTTAAAATGGTAACTCACTTGTGTCTTGTGTTCTCAAATCTTGTTCTCCCACCCCTGTCCCTCACCTGTGTATCCCACCTGTGCCCCCCCACCCCCACCTAACTCCGACACTGGAATAACCTCAGAGGTCTTTGCTATATCTCCAAGACGAGCATTGTCTACACAAAATTGTAGACATTCATCTCGTGGTTTCTATTCCCAGGATTACAGATTACATCAATGGATGACGTACTTACTGGTCGATGTATAATGGTACAGACCATTGCAGAAAACACAGCTCTCCTAGTCAGCGTTGTCTTCTCCGCAACCTGTCAAACAAAGCACTTATTATCGTTTATCATAGATAAACATATGACTGACGCGCCAAGTACTCACAAAATAGACACAGGCCAGATAGTTTCGAAATTCGACCACAACGATTTTATTGTCAACGAATGAAGAACTTCAAAATCAATAGGAGAGTCACGTGATACTAATTTCACCAGCTCCAAATATGCCGATCGGTGTGGTAAAACTTCCATTAAGTGCGTTGACTTAGCGTCAAGAATAGTTTCTTGGAGAAACGAGGCTGGATATATCCTGGCGATGATAGGTCTAGAGTGGGACTGCTGCAAGCAGAGACTGTGGTGTATTATTATCTTGCTTCTCAAATAGAAATAGCCATCATTATAATAATAATAAAAAAAAAATTAATAGTTTTACAGCATCTGCTGTCGTCAGAATGATTACCGTACTCAATGTTCCTTTGGGTATGAGGCAGATCTGAGAGTGGCTTCTCTCTCTTCGCACTTTTCCTTTCTCCAACTTCTGTCATGTAAAACAACTCGGATAATTTCAGGCTGTCAATCACAAGCACGTCATTGGTCTAATTTTATCCCACGGTATGTGATCTACGTCACACACAAGATGTGTTGCGTCATCCCACAGATCTGATACAAATCAATCGTCTATTCTATCACACTCTGTTCATCATTCACTTAATGCTGTTCTTCACGATTGTATGCATCACACTCACATCACATCATCACTCACATCACTGACATTACCACTCGCATCACAGCACCACTTGCATCACATCACAACTCAGACCACATCACCACTCACATCATATCATCACTCACATCACATCACCACTCACATCACACACATCAACACTCACATCACCACTAACATCCCATCACATCAGGCAACTCTGGTAATCACATCAGGCAACTCTGGTAATCACATCAGGCAACTCTAGTAATCACATCAGGCAACTCTGCTAATCACATCAGGCAACTCTTGTAATCACATCAAGCAACTCTGGTAATCACACCAAGCAACTCTTGTAATCACATCAGACAACTCTGGTAATTACATCAGGCAACTCTGGTAATCAAATCAGGCAACTCTTGTAATAACATCAGGCAACTCTTGTAATCACATCAGGCAACTCTTGTAATCACATCAGGCAACTCTTGTAATCACATCAGGCAACTCTTGTAATCACATCAGACAACTCTTGTAATCACATCAGACAACTCTTGTAATCACATCAGGCAACTCTTGTAATCACATCAGGCAACTCTTGTAATCACATCAGGCAATTCTTGTAATCACATCAGACAACTCTGGTAATCACATCAGACAACTCTGGTAATCACATCAAACAAATCACTAACATAGAATTATGGAAATGTACCAGTCAAACACCAGTGGATAAAGAGATACAGCGAAGACAATGGCGATGGATAGGACACACACTACGGAAGCCAACTGAGAGTATTACACAACAGGCCCTTTTTTGGAATCGCCAGGGGAAAAGACAAAGAGGAAGACCAAGGAATTCTTGGAGAAGACAGATAGAAGCAGAGATGAAGATGATGGGGAAGGCATGGAATGATCTTAAAAGAATGGCAAAAAAACAGAATGACTTGGAAAGTGTTTGTTGAAGACCTATGCTCCACTGGGAGCTAAGAAGGTAGAAGAAGAACTCTGGTAATTATATCAGACAATTCTTGTAATCACATCAGGCAACTCTGGTAATCACATCAAGCAACTCTGGTAATCACATCATGCAACTCTGGTAATCACATCAGACAACTCTGGTAATCACATCAAGCAACTCTGGTAATCACATCAGACAACTCTGGTAATCACATCAGGCAACTCTGGTAATCACATCATGCAACTCTGGTAATCACATCATGCAACTCTGGTAATCACATCAGACAACTCTGGTAATCACATCAAGCAACTCTGGTAATCACAACAGACAACTCTTGTAATCACATCAGGCAACTCTGGTAATCACATCATGCAACTCTGGTAATCACAACAGACAACTCTTGTAATCACATCAGGCAACTCTGGTAATCACATCATGCAACTCTGGTAATCACATCAGGCAACTCTTGTAATCACATCAGGCAACTCTTGTAATCACATCAGGTAACTCTTGTAATCACATCAGGTAACTCTTGTAATCACATCAGGTAACTCTTGTAATCACATCAGGCAACTCTTGTAATCACATCAGGTAACTCTTGTAATCACATCAGGCAACTCTTGTAATCACATCAGGCAACTCTGGTAATCATATCAGGTAACTCTTGTAATCACATCAGGCAACTCTGGTAATCACATCAGGTAACTCTTCACTCTTGTAATCACATCAGGTAACTCTTGTAATCACATCAGGCAACTCTGGTAATCACATCAGGCAACTCTGGTAATCACATCAGGCAACTCTGGTAATCATATCAGGTAACTCTGGTAGTCACACCAAGCAACTCCGGTAATCACACCAAGCAACTCTGGTAATCACACCAAGCAGCTCTAGTAATCACACCAAGCAGCTCTGGTAATCACACCAAGCAGCTCTGGTAATCACACCAAGCAGCTCTGGTAATCACACCAAGCAACTCTGGTAATCACATCAAGCAACTCTGGTAGTCACCTCAAGCAACTCTGGTAATCACACCAAGCAACTCTGGTAATCACCTCAAGCAACTCTGGTAATCACACCAAGCAACTCTGGTAATCACACCAAGACACTCTGGTAATCACCTCAAGCAACTCTGGTAATCACACCAAGCAACTCTGGTAATCACACCAAGCAACTCTGGTAATCACACCAAGCAACTCTGGTAATCACACCAAACAACTCTGGTAATCACACCAAACAACTCTGGTAATCATATCAAGTAATCACATCGATTAATCAAATTGTGTACTGGGTAATTTTATTAAAATTTTCTGTTAAAAGATGGTTGAGTCTGATGGGTTGGTGAGGTTGAGCCATGGTTTCTCTGGGTTGGCCAAACGACAGAAGACACACAAGGTCACGTCTCTGAAGCTGTCCAGCTGGGACATCGAGAAGGGCTTCCCACACCTAGAGCACTGCCAGAGAAGTTTGTGCTTAAGTTTATTTTGTATATCACAGAGATATAGGAGAGGATGAGAGATGTCTGAGATGTGTATCACAGAGATATAGGAGAGGATGAGAGAAGTCTGAGATGTGTATCACAGAGATATAGGACAGGAAGAGAGAATTCTGAGATGTGTATCACAGAGATATAGGAGAGGATGAGAGAAGTCTGAGATGTGTATCACAGAGATATAGGACAGGAAGAGAGAATTCTGAGATGTGTATCACAGAGATATAGGAGAGGATGAGAGAATTCTGAGATGTGTATATAGGACAGGAAGAAAGAATTCTGAGATGTGTATCACAGAGATGTAGGAGAGGATGAGAGAATTCTGAGATGTGTATCACAGATATATAGGGCAGGATGAGAGAATTCTGAGATGTGTATCACAGAGATATTGGAGAGGATGAGAGAATTCTGAGATGTGTATCACAGAGATATAGGAGAGGATGAGAGAAGTCTGAGATGTGTATCACAGAGATATAGGAGAGGATGAGAGAAGTCTGAGATGTGTCTCACATAGATATAGGACAGGATGAGAGAATTCTGAGATGTGTATCACAGAGATATTGGAGAGGATGAGAGAATTCTGAGATGTGTATCACAGAGATATAAGAGAGGAAGAGAGAGGTCTGAGATGTGTATGATAGAGAAACAAGAGAGGATGAGAGAGAGAGAGAGAGAGTAGACTCAGTACGGTGGTTTAGTCTGACAGTAGACTCAGTCATGTAGTTTAGTCTCATAGTAGACTCAGTCATGTAGTTTAGTCTCATAGTAGACTCAGTCATGTAGTTTAGTCTGACAGTAGACTCAGTACGGTGGTTTAGTTTGACAGTAGACTCAGTCATGTAGTTTAGTCTCATAGTAGACTCAGTCATGTAGTTTAGTCTGACAGTAGACTCAGTCATGTAGTTTAGTCTCATAGTAGACTCGGTCATGTAGTTTAGTATGACAGTAGACTCAGTCATGTAGTTTAGTCTGACAGTAGACTCAGTCATGTAGTTCAGTCTCATAATAGACTCAGTCATGTAGTTTAGTCTGACAGTAGACTCAGTCATGTAGTTTAGTCTCATAGTAGACTCAGTCATGTAGTTTAGTCTCATAGTAGACTCAGTCATGTAGTTTAGTCTGACAGTAGACTCAGTACAGTGGTTTAGTTTGACAGTAGACTCAGTCATGTAGTTTAGTCTCATAGTAGACTCAGTCATGTAGTTTAGTCTGACAGTAGACTCAGTCATGTAGTTTAGTCTCATAGTAGACTCGGTCATGTAGTTTAGTCTGACAGTAGACTCAGTCATGTAGTTTAGTCTGACAGTAGACTCAGTCATGTAGTTCAGTCTCATAATAGAATCAGTCATGTAGTTTAGTCTCATAGTAGACTCAGTCATGTAGTTTAGTCTCATCGTAGACTCAGTCATGTAGTTTAGTCTCATCGTAGACTCAGTCATGTAGTTTAGTCTGACAGTAGACACAGTCATGTAGTTTAGTCTGACAGAAGACTCAGTCATGTAGTTTAGTCTCATAGTAGACTCAGTCATGTAGTTTAGTCTCATAGTAGACTCAGTCATGTAGTTTAGTCTCATAGTAGACTCAGTCATGTAGTTTAGTCTGACAGTAGACTCAGTCATGTAGTTTAGTCTCATAGTAGACTCAGTCATGTAGTTTAGTCTCATAGTAGACTCAGTCATGTAGTCTAGACTCATAGTAGACTCAGTCATGTAGTTTAGTCTCATAGTAGACTCAGTCATGTAGATTAATCTGACAGTAGACTCATTCATGTAGTTTAGTCTCATAGTAGACTCAGTCATGTAATTAAGTCTCATAGTAGACTCTGTCATGTAGTTTAGTCTGACAGTAGACTCAGTCATGTAGTTTAGTCTCATAGTAGACTCAGTCATGTAGTTTAATCTGACAGTAGACTCAGTCATGTAGTTTAGTCTGACAGTAGACTCAGTGATGTAGTTTAGTCTGACAGTAGACTCAGTCATGTCGTTTTGTCTCATAGTAGACTCAGTCATGTAGTTTAGTCTCATAGTAGACTCAGTCATGTAGTTTAGTCTCAAAGTAGACTCAGTCATGTAGTTTAGTCTCATAGTAGACTAAGTCATGTAGTTTATTCTCATCGTAGACTCAGTCATGTAGTTTAGTCTGACAGTAGACACAGTCATGTAGTTTAGTCTGACAGAAGACTCAGTCATGTAGTTTAGTCTCATAGTAGACTCAGTCATGTAGTTTAGTCTCATCGTAGACTAAGTCATGTAGTTTATTCTCATCGTAGACTCAATCATGTAGTTTAGTCTGACAGTAGACACAGTCATGTAGTTTAGTCTGACAGAAGACTCAGTCATGTAGTTTAGTCTCATAGTAGACTCAGTCATGTAGTTTAGTCTCATAGTAGACTCAGTCATGTAGTTTAGTCTCATAGTAGACTCAGTCATGTAGTTTAGTCTGACAGTAGACTCAGTCATGTAGTTTAGTCTCATAGTAGACTCAGTCATGTAGTTTAGTCTCATAGTAGACTCAGTCATGTAGTCTAGACTCATAGTAGACTCAGTCATGTAGTTTAGTCTCATAGTAGACTCAGTCATGTAGATTAATCTTACAGTAGACTCATTCATGTAGTTTAGTCTCATAGTAGACTCAGTCATGTAATTAAGTCTCATAGTAGACTCTGTCATGTAGTTTAGTCTGACAGTAGACTCAGTCATGTAGTTCAGTCTCATAGTAGACTCAGTCATGTAGTTTAATCTGACAGTAGACTCAGTCATGTAGTTTAGTCTGACAGTAGACTCAGTGATGTAGTTTAGTCTGACAGTAGACTCAGTCATGTCGTTTTGTCTCATAGTAGACTCAGTCATGTAGTTTAGTCTCATAGTAGACTCAGTCATGTAGTTTAGTCTCATAGTAGACTCAGTAATGTAGTTTAGTCTGACAGTAGATTCAGTCATGTAGTTTAGTCTTATAGTAGACTCAGTAATGTGGTTTAGTCTGACAGTAGACACAGTCATGTAGTTTAATCTGACAGTACACTCAGTCATGTAGTTTAGTCTGACAGTAGACTCAGTAATGTAGTTTAGTCTCATAGTAGACTCAGTCATGTAGTTTAGTCTGACAGTAGACTCAGTCATGTAGTTTAGTCTCACAGTAGACTCAGTCATGTAGTTTAGTCTCATAGTAGACTCAGCCATGTAGTTTAGTCTGACAGTAGACTCAGTCATGTAGTTTAGTCTCATAGTAGACTCAGTCATGTAGTTTAGTCTCATAGTAGACTCAGTCATGTAGTTTAGTCTCATCGTAGACTCAGTCATGTAGTTTAGTCTCATAGTAGACTCAGTCATGTAGTTTAGTCTGACAGTAGACTCAGTCCTGTAGTTTAGTCTGACAGTAGACTCAGTCATGTAGTTTAGTCGGACAGTAGACTCAGTCATGTAGTTTAATCTGACAGTAGACTCAGTCATGTAGTTTAGTCTCATAGTAAACTCAGTCATGTAGTTTAGTCTCATAGTAGACTCAGTCATGTAGTTTAGTCTCATAGTAGACTCAGTCATGTAGTTTAGTCTGACAGTAGACTCAGTCATGTAGTTTAGTCTCATAGTAGACTCAGTCATGTAGTTTAGTCTCATAGTAGACTCAGTCATGTAGTTTAGTCTGACAGTAGACTCAGTACGGTGGTTTAGTTTGACAGTAGACTCAGTCATGTAGTTTAGTCTCATAGTAGACTCAGTCATGTAGTTTAGTCTGACAGTAGACTCAGTCATGTAGTTTAGTCTCATAGTAGACTCGGTCATGTAGTTTAGTCTGACAGTAGACTCAGTCATGTAGTTTAGTCTGACAGTAGACTCAGTCATGTAGTTCAGTCTCATAATAGAATCAGTCATGTAATTTAGTCTCATAGTAGACTCAGTCATGTAGTTTAGTCTCATCGTAGACTCAGTCATGTAGTTTAGTCTCATCGTAGACTCAGTCATGTAGTTTAGTCTGACAGTAGACACAGTCATGTAGTTTAGTCTCATAGTTGACTCAGTCATGTAGTTTAGTCTCATAGTAGACTCAGTCATTTAGTTTAGTCTGACAGAAGACTCAGTCATGTAGTTTAGTCTGACAGTAGACTCAGTCATGTGGTTTTGTCTCATAGTAGACTCAGTCATGTAGTTTAGTCTCATAGTAGACTCAGTCATGTAGTTTAGTCTCAAAGTAGACTCAGTCATGTAGTTTAGTCTCATAGTAGACTCAGTCATGTAGTTTAGTCTCATAGTAGACTCAGTCATGTAGTTTAGTCTCATCGTAGACTAAGTCATGTAGTTTATTCTCATCGTAGACTCAGTCATGTAGTTTAGTCTGACAGTAGACACAGTCATGTAGTTTAGTCTGACAGAAGACTCAGTCATGTAGTTTAGTCTCATAGTAGACTCAGTCATGTAGTTTAGTCTCATAGTAGACTCAGTCATGTAGTTTAGTCTCATAGTAGACTCAGTCATGTAGTTTAGTCTGACAGTAGACTCAGTCATGTAGTTTAGTCTCATAGTAGACTCAGTCATGTAGTTTAGTCTCATAGTAGACTCAGTCATGTAGTCTAGACTCATAGTAGACTCAGTCATGTAGTTTAGTCTCATAGTAGACTCAGTCATGTAGATTAATCTGACAGTAGACTCATTCATGTAGTTTAGTCTCATAGTAGACTCAGTCATGTAATTAAGTCTCATAGTAGACTCTGTCATGTAGTTTAGTCTGACAGTAGACTCAGTCATGTAGTTTAGTCTCATAGTAGACTCAGTCATGTAGTTTAATCTGACAGTAGACTCAGTCATGTAGTTTAGTCTGACAGTAGACTCAGTGATGTAGTTTAGTCTGACAGTAGACTCAGTCATGTCGTTTTGTCTCATAGTAGACTCAGTCATGTAGTTTAGTCTCATAGTAGACTCAGTCATGTAGTTTAGTCTCAAAGTAGACTCAGTCATGTAGTTTAGTCTCATCGTAGACTAAGTCATGTAGTTTATTCTCATCGTAGACTCAGTCATGTAGTTTAGTCTGACAGTAGACACAGTCATGTAGTTTAGTCTGACAGAAGACTCAGTCATGTAGTTTAGTCTCATAGTAGACTCAGTCATGTAGTTTAGTCTCATAGTAGACTCAGTCATGTAGTTTAGTCTCATAGTAGACTCAGTCATGTAGTTTAGTCTGACAGTAGACTCAGTCATGTAGTTTAGTCTCATAGTAGACTCAGTCATGTAGTTTAGTCTCATAGTAGACTCAGTCATGTAGTCTAGACTCATAGTAGACTCAGTCATGTAGTTTAGTCTCATAGTAGACTCAGTCATGTAGATTAATCTGACAGTAGACTCATTCATGTAGTTTAGTCTCATAGTAGACTCAGTCATGTAATTAAGTCTCATAGTAGACTCTGTCATGTAGTTTAGTCTGACAGTAGACTCAGTCATGTAGTTTAGTCTCATAGTAGACTCAGTCATGTAGTTTAATCTGACAGTAGACTCAGTCATGTAGTTTAGTCTCATAGTAGACTCAGTCATGTAGTTTAGTCTCACAGTAGACTCAGTAATGTAGTTTAGTCTGACAGTAGACTCAGTCATGTAGTTTAGTCTTATAGTAGACTCAGTAATGTGGTTTAGTCTGACAGTAGACTCAGTCATGTAGTTTAATCTGACAGTAGACTCAGTCATGTAGTTTAGTCTGACAGTAGACTCAGTCATGTAGTTTAGTCTCATAGTAGACTCAGTCATGTAGTTTAGTCTGACAGTAGACTCAGTCATGTAGTTTAGTCTCATAGTAGACTCAGTCATGTAGTTTAGTCTGACAGTAGACTCAGTCATGTAGTTTAGTCTCACAGTAGACTCAGTAATGTAGTTTAGTCTGACAGTAGACTCAGTCATGTAGTTTAGTCTTATAGTAGACTCAGTAATGTGGTTTAGTCTGACAGTAGACTCAGTCATGTAGTTTAATCTGACAGTAGACTCAGTCATGTAGTTTAGTCTGACAGTAGACTCAGTAATGTAGTTTAGTCTCATAGTAGACTCAGTCATGTAGTTTAGTCTGACAGTAGACTCAGTCATGTAGTTTAGTCTCACAGTAGACTCAGTCATGTAGTTTAGTCTCATAGTAGACTCAGCCATGTAGTTTAGTCTGACAGTAGACTCAGTCATGTAGTTTAGTCTCATAGTAGACTCAGTCATGTAGTTTAGTCTCATAGTAGACTCAGTCATGTAGTTTAGTCTCATCGTAGACTCAGTCATGTAGTTTAGTCTCATAGTAGACTCAGTCATGTAGTTTAGTCTGACAGTAGACTCAGTCCTGTAGTTTAGTCTGACAGTAGACTCAGTCATGTAGTTTAGTCTGACAGTAGACTCAGTCATGTAGTTTAATCTGACAGTAGACTCAGTCATGTAGTTTAGTCTCATAGTAAACTCAGTCATGTAGTTTAGTCTCATAGTAGACTCAGTCATGTAGTTTAGTCTCATAGTAGACTCAGTCATGTAGTTTAGTTTCATAGTAGACTCAGTCATGTAGTTTAGTCTCATAGTAGACTCAGTCATGTAGTTTAGTCTGACAGTAGACTCAGTCATGTAGTTTAGTCTCACAGTAGACTCAGTCATGTAGTTTAGTCTCATAGTAGACTCAGTCATGTAGTTTAGTCTCATAGTAAACTCAGTCATGTAGTTTAATCTGATAGTAGACTCAGGATATTTCTCAAACTTGCAGGCTCAGAGTCCATTAGATCCATACGTGGGAGCATGACCTAGGCAGGACTGTCCACCTTTAGGGTCAAGATGATAACAAGTCAAGGCCGTTAATTATTGACAGCAGTATTATCTCAGAGTTAATTACTGACAGTATCATCTTCTTGTAATTAATTATTGAGAATTTCTCTTGCTAACAGTTTGTTATCTTCTCATAGTTTGTTATTTTCTTGTAGTTTGTTATTTTCTAATATTTTGTAATTTTCTCAGTTTTTTTTAATTTTCTCATAGTTTTTTTTATTTTCTCAGAGTTTTTTAATTTTATTTTCTCATAGTTTGTTATTTTCTCATTATTATTTTCTCATAGTTTTTTTTTATTTTCTCATTGTTATTTTGGTAGAAAGGGGGGGGGGAGTGGAGAGAGTAGAGGAGTACACAAAGACAAGAGAACAAGGTCATGGAGAAAAAAAGAAAAAGATAGTAAGACGAAGACACGAGAAAAAAAAGGAGACGATGGGTCGAAATTCACGTGGAAAACGTGAAGGCCATGTCCAGAAGTGAGTGCGCAGACAGACGCGTAGGAAGTCAATTTTGATTGGCTGATAAGATCCAAATTTAAGAAGTAAACACTAAAAATCGAGAACACTTTATACTGAACACTTGGAGAAATGTAGTCGGCAGGAGCACACACGCCAGTTAGGAGACAGGCGGCCATGTGGGTCGGTCCATAGAGAGGCTAACCTAGGCCTAGCAGAATTAGACACGATGTAGATTAGTAAGTGAGTAGAATAATTACACTAAGCAAGTGTAATAGATATGTAGCCGGCAGAAGAAAACGTGATAGTTAGGAGATGCAGAGACTAGTGAAGAATAGTTAGGCAGACAGATTAGCAAGTGGCACTATGAAGAGACAGTTAGTAGCAGTGCCAAGAGCCCGCAGGGCCGGTAGAAGTTAGATAGTATAGAGGGGCCGTTCAATGGGGAACGGTCCACAAGTAGTTAAGATGCGAGTATGAATG